>JAKWJA010002405.1:0-58466 GCA_027704765.1 Solanum habrochaites | reverse complement strand
GACTTGTTAACAAAGGTGAATCAAGGTGGTATCTACATGAGCTGGCACATGTTTCACTATTTTATCTGTTGCAAGTAGTGGCCGCCCGGTCAAACAACTGAGTGCCCAAGTGAGGTTAAAAAACCTAAAGCCTAGAGCCACCAAAGTACTCAGTATCTAAATAACGAAACTAGGCGATAAGGCATATGATCTAAGGAATTCGCCGAATTCGCCTAATAAAGGTTTGGTGGTGGCGTGACTAATAATGTCACCAATTTAGTTACATGGTGATTTTTTTTGTCCCCACCCACCCTTTGGCCCGTCTCTCTCCTACGCCGTCCTGGCTCTCACTTTTTTATCGGCCCCGTCCTCGCCCACCCCGCCTTTCCCCCTTCGATCGTCTGTTTCTCGTTTTTTTCTTTTTCGCCGATGAGTTTTTGTGGGGAAAGCAAAGGAGGTTGATGGTTTTTGAGTAGAGAGATCTAAGAAGAAACACACTGTATATAATAATATTGTGTAGAAAGTAGAAAAAGAAAAAGAAACTAGCACCCAACCCTTTTGCTCGTTTTTTGTGCTTATAACAATATTTTGGAATCCGTGAATTTTATGAATGGAAGATAAACCCCAAAGTTTTTTAAAATTTACTCTTAATGTTAAATTTTCTTGATTCATTTTTTCCCCATGTCTTCTTCCCCATTTCTTCTTCTTTCTCTCTGGAAGATATAATTTATTTGATAATTTAAATAATATGGTTCCGTTTTGTGATGGGTGTGATTTGTGATGGGTTACATAACAAAACTAAAAAACCCCCATAATTTAAGTTGGGTGCTTTTTTTCAATGAAATATGGGGTGAGTTTTGTTTTGAATATAGTTGGTATATTTGCTCAACTTGCCTACTAGTTTTCTATCTATGTGTTCTACTATTCTAAACATCTATACTATGACTAATCTGCACAAGGCTAATTGTCTCCGCTCGGTTCTCTCCTTTCTCCCTTCTCCGTCTTTCTCCTCCACCTTTCTGGCTTTCATAAGGTCACCTCTGACTTCACCACGTCCCTAGTCTAACCGGCCCTTTTCTCTTTATTCTCTTCCTATTTTTTGTTGTTTTCATTGTCCCCTCTGCTTTGCTTCCGGTTTCTTATTCATTTTTTCTCCTTCCCCCTAGGGCGCCGGTTGTATTCTTTCACCCAGTGGTGTTTAGTGTTCGCACAGTGTGCCTTTCGCGCTGTCTTGTTGTTGTGGTATTGTTGGGGGCGTGTTAGTCCCCTGGTGGGTGGTCGCCCGGCTCGTGTCGCGTCTTGTAGGGTGGAGACTTTACAGTGAAGAAACACTTTTTATGAGCTTTTTTTGTTTGTTGATTATACAATTTGGAATCCTCCATAAATCCGCAATCCTGACTTTTATTGAATGGAAAGATGACCCCAAGAAATGTTTTACTTACTCCTTTAATCTATTGCTTGATATTGCTTTGTAATTTGCTGATATTTTTCATGTTTCCTTCCCCATGTATTTCTTTCATGGAAGATCTATTTATTTACATTTTGTGATGTTTTAACTAAAACCCAAACCCAAAATTCAGGTGAGCTTAAATTAGGTTGAGTGTTTTGTTTTTAAATGAATGGGTTTTTGTTCTATGCATTTAGTGGTTCTTTTTATGTCGGATTTTTTAAGCTCTATATACCATGGGGTTTTAATATATAAATGTTGCAAAATTAATTGCTACTTCGATAATCCGGTCCCAATGATCGAAAGAGGTTGATTGAATTGGTGCTTCAATATTAATAATTTAGGTTGTCATGTTTGTAATTTGTGTAAACGACCTTTTAGATGTCGTTTTTGAGCAACATATTTTATTCTGGAAAACGGCATAGGTTAAGGAGGCAACGACGTACCGTCCACAAGTCCCGACGGACCGTCGTGGAGTTCGTTTCAAAACACTAGAAATCTGAACATTGGGGTACGAAAATCGACTCTCTGAACGGCGTGACGGAGTGGCATGGACTGACCGTCGCAAGGCGTCGACGGCCCTCAAACAAGCCATCCCATCAAAAATGAGTTTCTTTTGCCATACGACGGGCAGCAGGACGGACGTCCGCGGCGCGACAGGCCCGTCGACGGCCTACGAATCCCATTTCTGGTCGGATTTCTTTACACATTTTAAAAGGGTCTTTTTTGACTATTCTTTCCTTAATTTTAAAGATTGAGGGTTAATATTAATAAATGTCGTAATAACTTGGGGGTTAAAGAGGTAACCTTAATTAAATTAGGGATTATTATTGCCATCTTTTATTCTTAATTATATATTAATTAGGTAAAAGAAAAGAGGTTTGAATAAAACAAAAACAATAGAAAGAACAGCAAAGAGAGAGAGGAGAATCGATCAAGAGAGGAGACGAAGAGGATGCAAGATTTTTGAGAGATAGCTTGTTGATTCATTCTTCGGTGGAGGTAGGTTATGGTTTTAGGTACGATTTCGTATGAACTCTTAATAGTGCATATATGTGTTGCTAGTATTGTACACCCTGCTTTGCTTAAATTGCATGCTTTGCATGATTTGATTATGAATTGGTGATGAATGTACCAAGCATGATGAAGCTATTGAATCCCCAATCTTGAAAGAACCCTAATTCACTTGATAAATTAATCATATAATGATGAATGCCTGAGTATGACAGAAGGCTGTTGATAAATTATATAATGAGAATGAGATGATGCCTTAGAGTAAAAAAAGACTGCTTAAGAATTAGGGGATCGGGTTCCACGTTCCGGTACCATGATCGAATTGAGGATCGGAGTGGTCACTTTCCGACACCAGATATAATGAATATGAGGTATCGGGTGCCAGGACGTTCTCGTAACCTAGGTAGAATATGAGATCGGAGTGTCACGTTCCGACAGCCAGGATAGAATATAGGTGGAGTTCACGTTCCGACACCAGGATAATGAATATGAGATTCGGTGCCAAAGTTCCGTACCGAGGATAGAATATGAGGATCGGAGTGTCACGTTCCGACAACTGCCAGGATAGAATATTGATCGGGTGCCACGTTCCGGTACCACCTAGATAGATGTGAGTAATCGGAGTGCCACGTTCCGGCACAGCTAGAAATAGGATGATCGAGTGTCACGTACCGCCACAAGAGGAAGAAGATAATTAATCTTGAAAGATATGAATATTTTAATTTGTTGAATAAATTTTTATATGGTTATAATATAAATTTTGATCATTTTTTTTTTGTTGGTTTAGTTTTTTATATTTTTCATTTCCTCATCTCATTTTTGTTTGTGTTCCCCATGTTGCTTCAGTTACTCAATCTAATGAACTTAATTTCCAAAGACTAATGGTAATTGAGGCTTGAGTCTCATGTGTGAACTCGGTTTAGTTATTGATGAATTTCATGTTGTTTTACTGTGTCCCTATTTTGAGTTCGCCGCATGATATCGATATACTCCTTCTGTGGTTGTACTAACCCCCTACTTTATGTTTTTCCTCCTTTTCCCCGCTTTTTGTTATTTGTGTAATCAGCACACGCCAGTCAAACTTCAACTCACAGCAGATCTAGCCAGTCTTTTCACTTTAATCGGAAATTCAGGTGAGCTATGCGTCTAGCTTGGACTGGGTCTTTTTCTTCTCAAGTCTTGAATGCCTTGAACTTCCGTCATGGACTATCTTAGCTTTTTTAGTTTATTTTTGTTTCTTAGAATACTCCCAGTTTGTAACTTGTGATCATAGTGTTCTGGTGATGAGGTACTTCCAATGACTTCTTCTCCAGATTTTTTGGGGAATTAACAGATTTGAATTTAGAAGTTATTGAATTGTCTTTATGTTATGAGTTTAGAATAGTCTTCCCGCAATTGTTTTATTGTTAATATTAAATTGAAATGTTAAGGTTAGATGGGTATGGTTTTCGCTCCACATAGGATGGTAATGTGGGTGCCGTCGCGTGTCCCGATTTGGTGTGTGACAACTACTTGTTATCAGAGCCTTAGGTTCGTTGTCTCAATCATCACACAAGAACAGGTCTAAGTAGAGTCTAGAACGGTGTGGGGACGCCTTTACTTTTCCTTGATACGCTATAAGACCGTTAGGAAAATTTTCACTTCTTTCATTCTTCTTCGCTACTACTTGAATCCAATTGGTATCTGGGTGGATACGAATTGGTAAATCTGACCATCTTCACCATCACTCTATTCGCAGATGGTATAACTAGAGCACCGACCCGCACCAGCAGCAACAACGTAAAGACAAGAAACGACTGAGCCAACACTGGGCTGTAAGCTCCGGGAAGAGCAAACGGCATAGGCCTGGGAAGGTCGTGGGAGGACTCCTCTAGAGGAAGAGGACAAAGCACTAGCCCATCTGAACTCGGAGGGCGGTGACTCTCCACCGACCGAGGAGTGATAAGATAGGGGGAGGAAGGGGAGAATGAACAAGGGCAGAATGAGGAAATGCCAGACCGCCTCCAACCTAATGAACCTCCCCAGAGAAGATCCAAACCAAGTACTGAGTACTCTCGAATTATTCCTTCGTTGGGTTATCCGCATCAGGGTCAGGCACACCTCCTCAGTGGTTTCTACAACACCAACCCCTGCCCACTCCGGTTTCCGAGTTACGCATGATGTGGGCTACTATGGCTTCCAACGACAGGCGCTAACTATGGCTCCCCGCATGATGCGTTCACTGGGAATAGAGGCGCACATTTTCCACGTCTGGACTATGGGCCTATATACAAATGATCAGCATATATGAACTTTTTAGCAGTAATTTCTTGACAATTGAAAAAAACCTCCTCCCGTCTTTAAAGGGCCGTAGAATCACAGAGGATGCCTACGATTTTCTGTTTGAGTTGTCATGAGCTACTACAACTACCAAGATGGTTATAGTAGAAGGTTTTGGCGTTGAGTTTCCGGAGCTAATCAGTTTCAAACATTCAATGGAACGCCAAATGTGGTGGCGTTCACATATTGATGTCAACCAACAGAGGCCCCACCTATGACTTGGGAATCATGCTCTAATACTCCTACTCTGTTTATTGAGAAGTAATATCCCAAGGACTTGGAGAGATAGAAAAAAGGACGAGTTCTGAGTCTAGAGCAAAGGAGGATGACAGTTAAAAACGCGTATGAGGCTAATTTCGCGCACTATCCGGGGGCGGATCCGCCACCCAACTTTGTTTCATCAGTCACAAGAACACGGATTCCCGCGTCGCTCGTTTTTGAAGGGGGTTGAGGTCAGAGTTTCGGATTTCTTCGGCCTTGAACAGTAGCGGCTACGGCAACATCCTTCCAAGAGGTGGTGGACTTCGGATAAGGTGGAAGGGAAAGGTGAAAAGCCCGACGACTTCACCACCACGACATCGACATCGAAAAGGTTTTCAAGGGGAGGCGAGTTAATTGGGTTCTCACTCGAGGGGACAAAGAACTTCCCCTCATACTCCGGAGGTCCTTACTAACTACTCAAGTCGAACCAATGCAGATTTCAGTCTTCACTACAGACTCTGTAGTTGGGGGTCCACAGCTCACGAACCGGGTCAACACTACTCCGAGAGACCTATGCATAGAACCCCGCGATTGTTATGAATCGGGGGGGGTTGGACACATCAGAGGTATTGTCCAATCCAAGAGTTACAGAACCCCACCCCCCACTAGCTTTTTTAGAGGTAGAGGTGGTCATGGTAGAGGCGCTTTTCTGGAGGACTGGTGGTCGAGGTTGTGGTCACAAACGCAGAAGGTGATGGACAAAAGGAGCCACTACTAGCCCTACTACGTCAAACATGGTAGGTGCAATGGACAGACAAACGATAGGGCTCATTGTTAACGCTTTCTTTCCCTGGGAATCGGAAGCGGAGGCGTCTTATGCTGTTATCACAGGTAATCTTTTGGTTTGTGATTGGATGCATCTTATTAGTGGGAACTTTACGACCCTGGCTCCCGTCGTTTTCATATGTATCTTCATCATGTTGCTAATGGTCCTAAAATTGCATTGTGCAATTACTTGACCTGCCTTTCGTGTTTTCTACACCGGTGGGTGAGTCTTGTCTGTGGTAGTGAAAGGTCTTATGTTCTTGTTTGGTGAACTTTGTGGGAGCAGACACTTATGTAGATTTGGTTATTTTAGAAATGGGGTGACTTGATGTAATTCTGGGTATGACTTGGCTTTCTCCAAATTTGCGATCTTGGATTGTAATGCTAAAACTGTGACATTGTCCAAGCCTGGGACATATCCGTTAGTGTGGGAGGGTTGATACACTTCAATCCGTGCGTATCATCTCATTTCTTCGTGCTAAGAAAATGGTTAGTAAGGGTGTTTAGCTTCTTGGCCCATCTCAAGGATGACACTACCCAAGTACCTTGCGCTTGAGTCGGTTTCGTTGGTCCGTGATTTCCTTGCATGTATTCCCCTGCAGATCTTCCTGGGTAAATGCCACCAGAATAGGGATTATTGACTTCGTATCGATCTGAACCGGCACACGCCCCATTTCTCATACCCCCGTAAGAATGTCTCCCTCCCGCGGAGTTAAGAGTTCAAGGCTCAACCTTCAAGAGTTGTTTGAGCAAGGGCTTCATTAGACCAAGTGCATCCCCTTGGGTGCTCGCGGTTTTTTGTTTGTGAAGAAGAAAGATGGGAGTTTTCGGATGTGCTAGACTACCGACAGTTGAAGCAAGGTAACTATTAGAACAATATCCTCTTCCCGCAGATACTATTCGATCAATTACAAAGGTGCTTGTGTCTTCCTCTAAGATTTGACTTGAGACCGTTATCATCATTGAAAAAACGGGCAACTGATGGGCCAAAGACTGCGTTTTCGAACGAGTATGGACATTACAATTTGTTGGTGATGTCCTTTTGGTCTTACTAACGCCCCTCTGCGGCGTTCATCGAGCTTGATGAACGTGATATTGTAAGCCTATTAGATCTCTTTGTAATCGTATTTATTTGATGATATACTGAATATACTCCAAGAAAAGAAGGAAACATGAGGAGCACCTGAGAATGGGTATTGGAAAGTGAGGGAGAAAAAGCTTTATGCAAGTTCTCTAAGTCGATTTTGGCTAGATCAGTGTCTTCTTGGGGCACGTGGTTTCTAAGGATGGAGTAATGGTAAGATCCTTCTAATGAAGTAGTGAAAGAATTTGGGTAAAGACCTCATAATGTGTCAGAAATACGGAGTGTTTTGTTGGGGTTAGCTAGCGACTACCGACGCCGCTTTGTCAAAGTGATTCTCTTGCTATTGCTCCCACTGACGAACTTGGACTAGCAACTGTTCCATTTTGTATAGGTCTATGAGTGGTGGAGGAAAGCTTCAAAAGCTCAAGCCGCGTTGACTACTGCACCAATTCTCACTTGCCGTAGAGGGGTAGCCTTCATTGTTTATTGTGAATGCATCCTATTTCGGTTGGGTGCATGCTATGCAAGAGAAGAACGTGTTGCTTATGCCCTCAAGACATTAAAAGTGCATGAACTACTTATCCAACTCATGACTTTGAATTGGCCGCGTAAAGTGTTTGCATTGAAGCAATGGTGACACCTATTTATTGGGGTTAAGTGTGGGCGTATACGGATCATCGTAGTCTACAGTATGTTCTTCACTCAGAGGATTGAATCTAGACAGAGGGATGGATGAACTACTGAAGGACTACGACATCACTATTTTGTGTATCATCTGGAAGGCGATGTTGTGGCAGAGATGCCTTGAGTAGGAAGGCCGTGGAAGCATGGGAAGTCTAGCTCATTTGCAAGCCTCTAGCCCCTTGGCTAGAGAGGTTTCAGACTCTTTGCGCAAGAACTTGATGAGGGTTGGAAATAAATGAAAGGTAGGATTGTTGGGGCTAGTGTGGATCCAAAGATCTTCTTTTCTTGACAAGATTAGGGAAAACAGTTTGATGATGATAAACTCAGAAGGCGAATTCCCGAGATAAAGGGTTGGCTGAGGAGATCTAAAGAATCACAATCGACGAGGAATGCGTGGTTGAGGATTAAGGTAAGGGTATGTTGTACCCGCATTGATGATTTGATCAACACATCTGGCAGAAAGCTCATGGTTCAAAGTTTCTATACCTCCGGGTGCAACCAAGATGTATTCGCGACCTAAAACAACACTTTTGGTGTAGTTATGAATGAAGCGCAATCTTGTTTGACTTTATTGCAGTGTCCAAACTGGTCAAACAGTGAAATATTAACACCAAAGGCCCGGAGGACCACTTCAAAGAATCCCATTCCGGAGTGAAGTTGAGTGAATTGGAATGGACTTTGTGTTTTTCTTCTAAAGACAAATTGGCAGTTCGACCTCCATTTGGGTGCATTGTGACAGATTAACGGAAGTCTGGCTCATTTCATCCGGTTAAGGTGACTTTACAATGCCATAAGAAGTTAGCAAAAACTACCATCTCAGAAATCATCTCGATTGCAGGTGTTCCACTAATCCCTTATCAAGATGAGGTACGCAGTTTACTTCTAAGTGTTGGACAAACATTGCATGCAGAATTGGGTACTGGGTTGGGACCTTAGTACCCCGCGTTCCATCCTCAACCGATGGACAAAGTCTGAGCGAACTATTCAAGTGTTTGAGGCTAGCTTGCGCGCATGCCGTGATAGAGTTGGTGGCCAGTGGGATAGCTTCTTACTCCTTTGGCAGAGTTTTCGTACAATAATAGCTATCGACTCCAGTATTGATATGGCTCCATTGAAGCATTGTATGGGAGGAGGTGTAGATCTCCCATTGGTTTTGTTTGATGCATTTTAGGTTACGACCTTGGTACCGATCTCTTGAGGGATTCGTTAGAAAGGTGAAGAGCATTCAGAAAAGTCTTCTAGCGGCGCAAAGTAGACAAAAGGAGTATGCAACCGAAGGTTATAGGACTTGGAGTTCATGGAGGTGAACACAAGTCTTGGTTGAAGTTTCAACCCATGAAAGGGTGATGCGGTTTGGCAAAAAGAGTAAGGTCTAAGTCCCAGGTATATTGACCAGTTGAGGTACTAAAGCGAATAGGGGAAGGTGGCTTATGAATTAGCCTGCCCCCCCCGGCTGTCCTGAGTGCATCCGGTATTTCATGTGTCCCTTTTGAAAGATACATTGAGATGGAACTACATTATCCCATTGGGACTCATGTTGTTTGGATGAGAACTTGCTTATGAAGAGGACCATTTGCTTATTTTAGATGTAGAGAAATTCCGTAAGTTGAGGCAGATATGCATCCATCAAGGTGCAATGGAAGAATCGACCGGTTGGAAGAGGCTCTTGGGAGAAGTGAGCGGATATAGAGAAAAATACCCACTCTGTTTACGATTCCGGTACTCACCCCTTTGCCATGGTTTTTCTCTTTTGATCGTTCGGGACGAACTATGGGTAATTGGTTCCTATTGTAACGACCTGTTTGTCTTTTGAGCAACCTATTTTATTCTGGAAAAACTGCAGAGGTTTAAGGAGGCCACACGGACCGTCACAGGCACGACGGACCGTCGTTGAGGTGTCTTTTCAAAAACACTTAGAAAATCGAATTGGGGTACGAAAATGACTCTCTGAACTCGTGGACGGATGGCAGGACTGCCGTCGCAGGCGCGACGGCCAAGTCCAGGCCATCCAACTTCAAAAAATAGTTTCTAGTGGCATAACGCCGAACACAGGACGGACCGTCGCAGGCGCGACGGCCCGTCACGGGCTACAATCCCAGTTCGGGTCGGATTTCTTTACACGTTTTAAAGGGTCGTTTTTGACTATTCTTGGGTCCTTATTATAAAGATTGAGGGTTAATATTAATAGGTCTAATTACTTGGGTGTTAAAAATAGGTAACCTTAAGTTAATTAGTGGATTATGAATTGGCATCTTTTATATCTTAATTATATATTAATTATGGTCAAAGAAAGAGGGTTTGAATAAAACAAAAAATAGAAAGAACAGCAAGAGAGAGAGAGAATCGATCAAGATAGAGAGACAAGAGGAGAGCAGGCATTTTGATAAGATAGCTTGTTGATTTCAATTCTCGGTGGAGTAGGTATGGTTTATGTTTACGATATTCGTAGTGAACTCTTAATAGTGAATAATATGTGTTGATCGTATTGTAAACCTTGCTATGTCTTAAATTGGCATCTTGCATGATTAGATTATAATTGTGATGAATTAAACAAAGCATGATGACGCTATTGATATCCCAAATCTTTGAAGAACCCTAATTCACTTATAAACTTATATAATGAGAATGATGATGCCTTATATGAAAGAAGCCTTTGATAAATTATATATGAGAATGATGCTGCTTAGTTAAAAGAAGGCGAATGAATTAGGGGATCGGGTGCCACGTTCCGTTAACGCAGGATATAATTAAGGATCGGAGTGTCACTTCCGACACCAGATAGAATCATGAAATGGGTTGCCACGTTCCGGTACCATGATAGAATATGAGGATCGGAGTGTCCACGTTTCCGCACCAGGATAGAATATGAGATGGAGTGTCCACGGTTCCACACCAGGATAGAATGAATATTGATTATCGGTTCCACTTCCGGTACCAGGATATAATATGGGATCGGAGTGTCCACGTTTCCCGAACCAGGATAAGAATATGGATCCGGGTGCCACGTTCCGTTACCGAGGATAGAATGAGGATCGGAAGTGCCACGGTCCGGCACCAGGATAGAAATAAGAGGATCGGAGTGGTCACCTTACCGGACACAAGAGAATAAAGATAATGATCTTGAAAGATAATGAATATACTCAATCTAATGAACTTAATTTCCAAAGAGTATTGTATTGAGGCTTGAGTCCTCATGGTGAACTCGGTTTGTAGTTATTGATAATTCATGTTGTTACTGTTCCCTATTTTTACTTAGCCGAGAATCTACTCAGTACGTGTGTTGTACTTGACCCCCTACTTTTATGTTTTCCCCTCCTCTTTGTTATTTTGGTAAGGCAGCAAACGTTCAGTCAACTTCAACTTCAACTCAACAGCCGATCTAGCCAGTCTTCACTTTATCCGGAAATTCAGGGTGAGCTAATGCTGTCTAGCTTTGGACTGGTCCTTCTTCTTCAAGTCTTGATGCCTTGAACTTCCGGCATGAGCTAGCTTAGCTTTTTAGTTATTTTTGTTCTTAAATACGTCCTGTTTAGTAATTTGATCATGATGTTCTGTGTGATGACTCCAGATTTTGGGGAATTATAGATGTTGAATTTTATAAGTCTGAATTGTCTTTTATTTTATGAGTTTAATTCTTCCGCATTGGTTTAATGTTAATATTAAAATTGAAATTTAAGGTTTATGATGGTGGTTCGCACATATGGAATTAATGAGTGGGGGGGAGATCTGGGTAATGTGGGTGCCAGTCCGTCCCTGCAGTTGGGTCGTGACAATTTGTTTGGAAGGAAGTTATGGGTCAGATATATCTGCCCTATTCTTGAAAGAGAGAATACAGTAAGGCTTTTGGTTGTTTAGGATTGACATTTAGATGCTAGTGAAAAGAGATTTAGACTATTCATGAATATTCATCACTATAGAGCAACATAATTACTTTTCTGTGAGATTTATTTCCAATCCCCACACCACTAGATTGCTTGTTAACTCTTGATTTCTTCAATAATTTAGTTTTATTACTATCATTGGTAAATTTTTATATTAAGTTGGGGGTATCATCCACTCAAATGTTCTTACTATCGCAAATAGACTAAATTAAAGTTTAAATTTCCTTATAAGGAATTCTCCACTATATATCATTTCATGTGGGATTCAATTGAGAATAATAATTAAGAAATTAGATTATTAAGTTTGTTGATTTGTATTACATTTGTTGTTTTGTATTGTTGTAAGTTGATTTGTAGGTTGAAAAGTAACTAATAATGGGAGTGAAACTTACCGACTTTGGTATCAAAATGACAAAATGACTGATCTAAATAACATGCTCATTAATGTCATTTAAACCATGGGAGAAATGGAGATACCTTCTACAACTGGGAGGACCATGTTTCACATCACCATCACAATAACACAATTGCTCCACCTGAAAGGATTTTTTTAGGGGTCTATCTATTAGGATCCTCATGAACACCTTTGAAATTTCAAGGTGGTATGTGGAAATTTGTTTTCTATAATATCTACCAAGAATCCGAAATATTGATATTATTCTCTTTCTTTTTAACGGGAGAGGATACTCGATGGTTGGCAGAATTTCCAAATGATTCAATCACTTCGTGGGAATAGCTGATTTTTTTTTTTGGAGAAATTCTTTCCACCCTCAATTTCATGTCCTAGGGTTACCCCCTGATGAACCAAGGCATAAAGCCCCACCAGTGGGTTGCAATAGGCCACTTAGTATATCATATAATAGTAATAGAAAAGGTGTGGAATTCAAACCCATTTCTAAGAATCAATGTCTTTCATAAAAAGCAGAAGTGTAACATCGTTGCCTAAAACCATCTAGCTTAAGATATAAAATCTTGGGAGGCATCTCATACAATAGTCCAACATGAAAAGAAAGACATAAGAGGGAAAAGGGGTGGTACAATCCTCTAACACTTTGAGGACTCACCAAATCTTTACTTCCTTGATCAACTATGAATCTGCAGGAGGAGCGATCACTGTTTTTCGGACGCCTATATTTTATAAGAAATGTAGGCAGATTATCTGTTTTATTACCACAGTACTAATTGATTACTTCGTAACTATACCAACCTAGCATTAGTAAAAATAGGACAAATCATAAGCATAATCAAGACTTTATTATCACGACCCAGATTCTGGAATTTGGATTGCAACCGGCGTCATTTACCTCTCATAGGTCGCAGGCCAGTCTCATCTTGCATTCATTAAATTCATCTAGTTAGATATCCAGAAAATTTAAAAAAGTTATATGTTTAATACATACATAACTTCATATAACTATTAACTAGATACATCTATTCTAAGCTCAACAAAGAGAACAATCATCTAACATAAAGAATCAATTCGAAACTGAAGATGAATATACATAAATAGTTTGCCAAACATGCTTATTACAAAGCTTAGAATGAAGGGAGAAGAAACGCAGGGACAAAATACACTAGCCTATGTCCTAAAACTAAGGCTAGGACTAAATCTGTACATCCTCGAGAATCTAGGACCTACCAATGATTTGGAGAAATGTTGAATCCATACCGCTGCAAGTATTGTCAACCTGTCCTCTGACTTGCACTATAAAAATAGTAAGTAGTAGGGGTTTAATACACCACAAACTCTTCCTAAACAACTACTTTTTTTGAAACCTAGTGACTAAACTTCCAAATCGTTAAGTAATTAGGCTATGAATATGATGTATTTTAATGCATCAAAGCACCAACTCATTTTCTATATGATGTACAAAACATTAGTATCATCCACATAACTTAAGAACAACTCGTGCGAAGATCTAGATTTTGATCCTCTTAGGACATAGCTCCTCTTTGCACACAGAGATTATTTTTCAGTCTTCTTTTCTTCTTGTTGTTGTGTAGTTCAATACTCCTTTGGTCCTCTGTTTACTTACAAGTCAATATCATTGTATATCCATACAGCCCAAAATGAATCGATGTAAGAATCCAAGGACTAAGGAATCGATTTCCCTGACTTGTAGTCGTCATTCTTATTCTTTACCTATAATATTCATTCCTTTTCATAAGCAAGTTCTATTGATCATGCCATGATTTCATGTACTTCCTGTTTTTATATATTATACATTTCATATACATAGACTTTGTAATCGTTGATGGAGCATACTACATCTCAAGTGGGGCGCAACATATCGGACCTCCACCCGAGGTACTTTTTTAGTGAACACAGAGTCTGCTTAATTCGTTCATTCATACTCATGTTATTCATTTTCCATTCATTGGTAGGGGCTGATGTAAACACCCACCTATACCTGGATTAAGTTTAAGACTCTCATCCGGTATCAGGAAGTGCAATGACCAAGAATGACCTAATGTCCTTACTTGAATCTGATTTCACCCTACTGATTGTCTTTGCACAAACCCTCATCGGTATCATTTCAATTCATTTCTTTCATACCTTTAGAGCTCCAACCTTAACCGACATATATAATGTGACATCACTGAAATCCTAGTGTCCACCCCCACTGAACCACAAGATGGAATCAACACCGGCCCAAAACTGCTGCGTCACATGGGCATGATACCCCGACAGATCCCTATATTGGCAGTATAGGTTGACGACTAGGAGATATTAGGGTCCCATAACCCGGCATGCCGGACAGTCGCATCTCATTGAGAGTTACTTGAACCTCTGCCCTTTCAAAGAAGGCATCACCCGCTCACGCTATTCTATCGGTGCTCCAGTATAAAGTTCCATTACATTCAACGCATACGTCATTGAGCTGACTTCTAGTATGAGGACATCATATTCATAGATGTTTCTCATCTCAGCATTAGTATTAGTATAACAATAATTCTCAATACTTTCATAGATGTACATATAGACTGGCCTCATCCAGTTGGCTTTACACTCTCATAGGTGAGTATGGTTTTTGTACATTTTACTTACACTTTTGAAGACTTGTCATCCTTTTTCTTTACATGATGAAAATGGAATTTTTCCTTACATAACTTCTTGGGTGTTAATGAGACTTGTCTCACACACTCGAAACACCTTCCATTTCAAGAGTATTTTTTACATAGGTAAGCTTAGGTTTAAGTGAGGCTTGTCTCACTCTTTAAAACCTCTTTCTGGTCACTTGTCTAACTTAGACATCTTTAGTTGTGTTATTACTCACGCTAATTGATTTCTTTCATTTGATAGCTTCATATCATCGTTTATGGACAATAAGAACTTCACTCAATGAGTTACGTATGTTCATAGTTTATTTAATTTGGGCATGTTGGGACTTGTCCCAATGATTGGCATGCCGTTGGATACTGATTCATTGAATTACCTTAGATACTATTATATTGTCATTTCAATACTTTGGCTTGTATATGATTGGCACCAACTAAGTATTTGTCCTATAAAATTTGAAAACTGACTCATATCCAATTTATTGGCAAAGCCAAATTACACTCATTCATGTTTAGTTTTGGTATACCTACCATTTAGCTAATCTTTCATTATTTAAAGATAATTATACCCAATTTTATTTATCAATCTTAGACAATGTATTGTTTATACATTTTAATTAGGCATAAGGCATGCCAATTTCAGCAATTATAAGTTCATGGAATCATGAGCCAATTTATAATTAACGATTTTGAAAATAATATTGTAGACATTTTAGTGGCATAATCAAACTTTCACTACCCTTGAAACTTTTAATCTTGATTAACTGCAGAACAATTCATGCTGGGTTTTGGCCAAGCTATAAGTTTTTTGGCATTATAGATGCATGAACTACTTTGATCTTTGTGAAAGGTTATCACTACTTATTCAAAGCTATCACGTTCACAAGTTCGTGTGGATAGAGTATGTTGACCTTGTCCCATTTATAGCATAGCCCATGTTGAGTTAATTGATATAAAGATTGGTATCACTTTGTTATTTATAACTTCACACAATTTTTTGGAGATAATATTTTTGAACATAGTTTGCAAGACAATTTGTTGGCATCAACCAAACTTTCACATTGGTGGTCATTTAACTTCATTTGCTGAAGCCCAACTTTTTTTTACATAAATTAAATTACAATTATAATTCAATGAACAGCCCTATACAGTAGACTCAACTTCATAACAACTCACAACAACTTCATCTTTCTCGAAACACAAAACTAAGCCTTTAGTCATTCCTTAATCTGTGTAAAACTAATCACTCAATCAATCCGAAATCCAATCTATAGACCTCCTTAACCATTAATAATCAAAAATTATAAAATCAGTTAAAACACATACCAACAACATGTTCAAGATTACAGCTATTACTTAAATAATCGAAAACAGGATAACTAGGATAGACGTTCACCAATATAGTGGGAACACCCCATTTTCGAAACCCATGAGTTTTGAACGTTTGAAATCCAATTGGAGAAATAATTCCATGAGTGAAAACCATACCTTACGTAGCAACTTGATCTCTAGACCACCTTGAAAGACCTTGAAGAAACCTTGAGATATCGTCCTAAGAAATTTTCTTTTTTTATTTATTTCATTTTTGTTCACTGTTTTCTCTCTCACGCTTGTTTTCTAGTTTTTAGTCGTGTATTTGTGTTGAGTTTTTTGAACGTGTAATTTTAGTTTATGAACTGACCTTGACTTATTCAACTTAGGGTTTAATAGGTTAATGTACATAAATTAATTAACCATTCCTAAAAAAACCCTCCTAGTTGACTAAACACGGAGAATGTTGACTTGACCGAAAATCTTAAATTTTGGTGTTGACTAGGTTTAGGTCAAAATTTTTACTTTATATTAAATTAATGAATCCCCTTAATTTAATTAATTTAGGGGACGCTATGTTGAGTACTAAGTACCTCTAAGTTTTTGAAATTATAATCAATTTTTTTAGGACATCCTAGGTTTAGTAACTAGGATGTTTCTTGCTTAAATACTAGGTTAGCATAGAAAAAAAAAAAACAATTTTCGATTTTAACCCCTTTAATTTATTTAATTAAATGGATATTTAATTAATTAGTAACCTAAGGTAATTACTACAGAACCTTAAGTCATATAAAACCATAACGATCCTTTGGACCATCCTAGGTTAAGGTACTAGGTTGTCTTTTTCTTCTTAACCGAATCCAATTGTTTTTGTGATTTAGGTGTTGTGCACCTTTAAATTATTGATTAGTTGATAAATTAATTAATTAGTATCCTAGGTTACTTAACTAAAGTACCCTAAAAGTCTTTAGGATCTGAACTAACTCTTTCGACCAGCCTAGTTAGTACTAAGTTGTCCCTGTCTTGTCTACCGAATCTGAAATTTTCCTTTTTATTTTCAGTTTTAGACATTTTAAATTAATTAATTAATTAGTTAACCTAGGAGAATTACTAAATTACCCCTAAGTTTTTAGGACCATAACTAACTTTTTTGACCATACTAGGTTAGGTACTAGGTTGTCTCTTTAACTAGTACTAGGTTAGTGTCAACCCGGTTTTGGTCCTAGGTTGTCGGGTGCACTAATAGGTCCAATTCGGTAAGTCCTAGTTTATTTATGTATATGGGGAATTAGGTTAGAGTCTAAAATTGGTTAGGAAGTTAGGACCCACATGGACTAGTCCCTTATGCACGTTTTTGTCCCCTTAATTACCATAACCGAATTTGGTTAGGGTAGTCCCCTCCTTTGGTGCTTAATCACATGTACTTGCACATGAGTTGGTTGTACTTTCCTAACTAACCATTAATTTATGATTATTTTGGTAGTTTTTACTTATTGTCCCAAGGATCCTCACTATGTCCTTGGGCAATGTTTAATCTACATGTTCATTTTAAATGATCATGTGCTATGGTAATAGGCTTGACACTTGGATGCCTAGTACCTAATTTGTGATTTAAGGAATTAAATATTAATTTAGCTTACGGCCTTCATTGCATGTACATTTCTTTCACAAGCTCATTAATACTTAGAAAAATTGGCTAACACCCTTTAAGCCAATATTTTCTAATATGCCCAATATTTTCTTATTTGGGTAAATTATAGAAATTGGCTAATACCTCTTACCCAATTTTCTATACTATGCCCAGTATTCCTCAATATTGGGCATTGAAATACCTATATATCTCCAATATACATTCTTATAGACTTACTAGGCTCTTCATTAGACATGTAATTTTTCTAGAATGTTACATTATCCCCCTTAGGAACATTTGTCCCCGAATAACACTATACATCTTCTAAAATAAAGAGGGTGATTTTTTAATCTTAATTTAATCATGCTTAAAGGTTTTAGCTTTTGTGCATATTTTTTCGCTCCTTGTGCTGTTCTCTGTCTGATTCACACTTGTGGAGATGCATGATATTCAAGCTACCTGAAGATTCTTATTTGAGATCGAGGGAATTTCCTCTCAATTAACACTTACTAATGCACATTCATAATCATGCAACACAAAAACATGTCAATGTACACAAAACAGCAACATTAAAATGCAACATAACTTAATTTTAACTCACTCGTGCTATTATAAGACATAAGATTACAGCTCGTACCCTACCAAATCCACTAAAGAACGTCTAAAACCTTAGAGTTTTCTAAACATGAACCAGACTTAGGAAGAGGTATATCTAACCTCTTATATAACATCTTGTTGGACCTGTGAAGATTTGAACCTAATGACGCCCAACTTAATTTAAAGGGAATTGCCACATATCATCTACGTCTCTACATACCCTCTTACGCCTTAACAATGTCTCCTATGGGAGTTAACTTACTAGAAAGGGTTTTCATGTAAGATCTCAGGAAGGTAAGTCAAATTGATTAGCCACAAAAGGAGTCACATAGAAACGGTAGATCCTAGATCTAATAATGCCATAAAAGGAAAGGAGAAGCAAGAAAGTTACCATTATCCACATCCGCCAAACTGCTCTGTGCCTCTCTTCTTTCAACGCATAGAACCAGTTTCCTCTTGAGGGGTTTGGTACAACGTTGGCCTGAGGCAAGCATCAACCTGGACTGTTGGGATTTTTTAAACACGCCTTCTCATTTTTAGCCCAACTTATTTGGAAAATGAGCCTTACGACCCTCCCTATTCTATATCTAATTCAGCATAACACTTATGAAGCCAAATTCACTGTCTAAGCCATATTCTTGAGTTGTGTGTATCCAAATTAGACTTCTCCTACTCATCAAAACTGCATAAAATTCGGGATTTTAGACATTACATGCGTTACCTTTCATGCGAAACAAACCATGCTCACCGCAAGTCTTTCATACATGTTGTGGTATTTTATTAGACCCCTTCCTGGGAAGGCCAGGATGCTGAGCCTGGACGCCTTGAACGCTTGGCCATTCCTAATTCTTGTGTGGTATTTCTACGCATTTCACACAATAAGGAAGTTATTATATTATATTGACCACAAAGTTGTCAAAGGGATCTATTATAGCCACGATAAAGATTAGAAGAAGGAGACAATTCCTTATCATCGCATAGCTCTAAGTCTAATTGTGGCGCGTCACAACCATAACTAGCAACTAAGTAACGTGGTTGTGTGGAGCTTTGAATCCTAGATTTAATTTCACCTACATTCTATTAGGTACCAAGTTTTGTCACGACCCAAAGTGTTGAATCCGGATCGCCAACTGGCGTGTTGACCTTCCAGAGGTCGGAGAAGCATCATTCTTGATTCATCACATTCATTCAAGTTAAATTTGACCGAAAATTTAAAACTTTTTATATGTATAAGTAACATAGCTATATACTTTAACTAGATACATCATATACTAAGATCAACATAAGAGAACAACCATCTACATACGAAATCAATTCAAACGAAGATGAGAAGATGAATATATCATAAAGTGTGCACAAAAACATGGCCTTATTAAGAAAAGCTTCGAAATGAAGGATGTGAAAGAAGAAACGCTAGGGAAGGAAAACATCCACATATAGACTAAAACTAAGGCCTAGACAAATCACTGTAAGCTCCACAAAATCATGAGGACCTACCAAATGTGTGGATAATTACGTGAAGTCCAACACTGAAAGAGTTCGTCAACTGCCCTCTGACCTGCACCTATAAAAAATAGTTAAATAGTTGGGTTAGTAAACTACAGTACTAAATATGGCATCTGCACCACAGACACATTAAGCTATGACATGACAAAAGAAAGCTTTTACCTAAAACACATGCTATTTCTGGAAAAGCCTCGTGACTAGATTTCCGAATTCGTTAGATGTGATTGTGGTATGAACTGTGATGTATTTAATGCATTCAAATCACCAACAACTCAATTTTTATACAATTACAAAAATCATGTATCATTCACATAATTTAGAACAACTCGTGAGAAGATTTGAGATTTGGATCTCTTAGGACGAGATCTCCTCTTGACCAATGAGATTATTTTTCAGTCTTTTTTCGGGTTCTGTCTAGTAGTCCAATAAAATCCCTTTGGTCATTATGTTTTGTACAAGTGGCAACATTATTATAGTCCCATCCCATACTGAATCGATTGTTAAGTAACCAAGTACTAAGAATGATTTCCCTGCCTTGTAGTGAGCATCTTTAGACTATATAGTCATTACCTTTCATAAGCCAATTCTCTAATGACCATGCCATTGATTTCATTATTTTAAGTTTTATATATTATACTTTCATTATTACATGAGATAGATTTTTGAAATCATTGATGTAGCATAGACACATCAATGAGAGGGACAAACATATGGGACCTCAAACTCGAGGGGGACTTATTTAGCAAATAAATTACTTCATTCATTCATTGTAATTACCAAATTATAAATTTTCATTCATTTGTATGCTGATGTTAAAACACCAAATGTACCTAGGATGAAGATTAAGACTCTCATTGGGGAACATGAAGGCAAGGACCAAGAATGAACTAATGTCATTACTTGAATATAATTTCACTCATGATTGTTATTGCCACAACACCTTCGGTATGTTCAATTCATTATCTTTCATACATTAGTGAAATTCAACCTTAACTGACATAGATTCATGTTAGCATCAGAAATCCATGTCTACCCCCACTGCAACAGAGGTGGAATCACTGGCAAAGTTGACCCAAATATGCTATCAGACATGGGAATTGAACACGACAAATCCTATATTGGCGTAGAAGTTCGCAGATTTAAGAGATATTAAGAGGACCATACCCATCATGTCGGACGGTTTCATATTACGAGACTTACTGTGAACTCGCCCTTCCAATAAGAAGGCATTCACCGCTCAATAACTAGGCTTCTATCGCGTGCTCAGGTATAAAGTGTTATTTCATTCAACTCACTAGGTCATGGAAGCTGGTTCTTAATTGGAGGGACATCATAGCTAATATATGATTTATCATCTCATCAAAGTATCAAGGTATACATCATCATCAATACTTTCAATTAGGAGCTGTACATAGAGACTGGTCCCGTTATTTAGTTTACACTCTCATCGGTGGACGTTTTAGGTAACATTAATTACAATATTGAGGACTTGTCCACCCTATCTTTACATTGATTAAATGTGAACTTTCCTTACATAACATGTTATGTGTTAATGAGACTTGTCTCACACATTCCACACCTTCATTGTGTGAGTATTTTGACATCGTAGCTTGGTGTAAGTGAGGCTTGTCTCACTTCTTTTAACACCTCATTGGCTCACTTTCTGAACAGAGACATCTTTAGTTATGTTATTACTCACGTATTAATTACTTTCGTTTGATGTTCATACATTGTTCAGACGATAGAACTCACTTAATGAATTAACATGTAACATAGTTTTTTTTTTTTTTCATTTTGGTTAGGGATGTGGGAATTGTCCCAATGATTGGCATGCACTGGGATATGATTATGAATTACCTGAGAGATGTTCTTTATATTGTCTTTCAATACTATAGTTATATATGATTGGCACAAAATTAGAAGGGGCCTAGAAAATTTGAAAACTGACTTCATAGCAAATTTATGGCACAGCCAAAGTTACACCATTCAGTTTTGTTGGTATTACATTATACATTAGCTTAATCTTTTATTATTTAAACAGTATATTATAGACCATTTCATTCATCACACGCTAGACGATTGTATGGTTAGCCATTTATTGGATTAAGGCATGGAAAGTCATTCAAGTAAATTTATGGAATGATTAGCCACGTATATATAGATTTTGAAAAATAATGTTGCAGACAATTTTATGGGATAGCAAAAACGTTCACTACACCTGATTTTAATCTGTGATAAACTTACAAGACAACAACCAATCAATGCTTGGTTTGGCCCAGCTACTGAAGTTATTTGGGCATTATAGATTCATGAACTAGCTTTGAGTCTTTAGAAAGCTTATCACTACTTATTCAATTGCGTATTAATTCACAAGTTGTTATGGATAGGGTATGTTGGGACTTGTCCATTGATCGGCATAACCCTATGTGATGAGTAAACGATGTCGAGATTGGTATCACTGTTGTATAACTTACACATTTTGGGAGATTTAATACAAGTTTGATAGCCCATCCTTTTGGGCATAAACCAATTTAAAATAGGTGGTCATTTAAATTTATTGCTTGTAAGCCAACATTTTCATTCCTTTTATCTGTGTAACTAATCCTCAATCATCCACGAATACAATTATAGACCTCATTAACCATTTTTTGAATCAAAAATTATAAAATAGTTAGCACCGCATACAAACATGTTACAAGATTACCTCTATATATTTAGCGAAATCGAAAACAAGGGGATAAACAATTAGAAGCGCTCGGACGTGTTCAAAAAATATAATGGGAAAAAAACCCTAGTTTCGAATTCATGAGTTTTGTGAAAAGTTTTAAACGGGCCTCTGGAGAACGAATTCAATGAGAAAAAAAAACCCATACTTTAGTATAACTTAATATACGAAGACCGCCTTGAACGAACCTTTAAGAAACCTTGAAAATCGGAGAGCCAATTTACCACTCAATGTGTCACTGAATTGATCGAAGATCACAACTAATGTCACAGAATTGGCGAAAAAACTTCAAACTCATTTGCTTTCCCTAACTTTTAATCTTCCCAAACTCACACCTGTACTGTGGTTTCTATATTTTTGCATTATCTATAGTATTTTAGTCGTTGATTATGCTCGGGTTTGGATTTGTTTGCCGCCTAGCAGTTAAGAGTTTTGTATTTGGCATAAAAGGTTTATTTTCTGAACCCGAGTTTATTTTTCTAATCTTGTACTCATTGAAAAATTAAATTTTTGTTTATTGATGCTTATTCGCCTCTAGATCTTATTTCCATGCAATTGCCTATTTTAATTCGAATAAAATCTTTCCTGTTTATGTTTGTATGTGGCTGGTTGAAATACCAGTATTATGTGCTTCAAATTGAATTAAATTTTGTGGGATTGTCCTTGAATGTTGCTACTTCAGTGGGGGTGAAAACCATAGTAGCCCGTAGGTGGGCCAAATAATGTAATTTGGTCAATTAAAGAATGGATGACATCATTCTTAAAGTTAAAGGTCATCAAATTGCCAAATTTTGCAAAATCAAGAGAAGTTAGAGTATTTGGGGGTGATAGGTTCTATAGGTCTTACTTTAATTTGAGATAAGCATAATTTGATTTTGTTTTCGAGGGTTGCGAGGTTTAATTCGAGAATTTGATTTAAAAGTAATCATGTCTAGTTGTATGGCGAGCTGGGCCGAGCTCGCTGAATCGCTCGGTGGTTTACGAAGTTCCCCATCTCGCCTTTAATTCATGTCTTATTTGATTTGGGATCTGTAACTTTGGGTAAGAAGCCTAAGTTCGTCGATGGCAATCAGCGACTCACCAAAAGTTTTGTTGATCCCCCTTTGTCTGCACTCTTGAAATATTGTTGCACTATAACCTTTGGTGTGCAAATCCAGGCTTGCCGAAGGATGTAGGCGATTCGCCAAAAGGTATTCCTATCGTTGACTTCCAAAAAATTTCTATGATTTTGAGACAATCCCTTTGGTGAGCTTGATCTAACTCACAAAATTGATTCAGCGTTTTCCTGTGCTTTTAATTGAAAGATTTCTAACTTTTTCCTAATGCTTGGGAGACATGGTAAGACAAAAGGCTGCTGGGAGAAACATGTATCTCTGAAAGCAAAATAAATGGATTAGACTGAACGAGGATGCAACTGTATCCATAGGTAAAGCAACAAAACTCCACACATATGGTGTGAAAGGAAAAGGGAAGGAGAAGGCACATGCATTACCAGATCATAACTCAGAGAGTGATGGAATCTACGTCACCCTCCTCATTTCATCCTAGAGTGAAGGTGAACACCAGGTGCCCCAGATTGATGTTTATGAAGATGATGAGTTGTTGGCAACATAGAAAGATGAGTTACGATCCAAAAGTATGAATGATCCACCTAGCATCATGAATCCTCAGCCTACCACTCCTTCTATTCTCAAATTCCAAAGCAATTGTAGTCCCATGACCTCTTATACAAGGTCCCCCTCCCAAGTCAGTCTACAAGTTAAAGAAGAAGGGTTAAGATCAATTATTGAGGAAAAGCGTCGTCCATGGATAGGGTGATCGATAGGTACCTATGAGATAATGGATTGCCTGAAACAACACAGATTCAAGATCTTCATTAAACCTCGTGGCCCATATATTCCAAGTTGGGTTCAAGAGTTCTATAGCGCGCATAGTGTATTGATACCACAAGTGAAGAAGCATGTCTCTAAACTCAAGCCAGCCGACTATGTGGTTGTCACAGGCCAAAAGGGAAAGTGTGATAGTGATGCTATCAAAATAGTCTTGAGCGTGTCCACGCGTATTGATGATGACTCCAGCAATGATAGGACAAAGCCGTGAACAATTAATAAAAAATGGAAAAGGCGACTAAATACCCTTCACGATTGAAAAATGGTACAAAAATACCCTTCATTTCACCTATTGTCTCCAAAACACCCTTCCACCACCTATTGTCTCCAAATGCCCTTGTCATCCACTTTGGGTTCAAAACTGACCACTTATGTAACGATTTTAAATTTAAACTTATTTAAATAGTTTTTTAATAAGTTGGAGCTCAAAACTATTTGTTTATAATTTAACTTTTAGTATCATAATATAAATTCATCACTACCGTTCCATTACTAATTAAACCGCAGCACCAAATACTATCTCACATTTATTTACTATGCAACAACAGGAATGATACTGCCAATGAGTGTTTTTTAAATTTGAGACAAAAATATCTATAAAGGAAATTACTCATAATTCAAGGTCCTAAATAACAAATTACACGATAAAATTCAAAAGGTCTGACTAATGTTCGTTTTAATATTCTTCATCTCAATTATGTGATATTATTCATAGAGAACTTTTTTAAAGAAAAACTAATATATAAAGGTTTAAAACAAAATCATAAAGATATATAGCAAAAGTTATTAATTAATTTGGAATGTAAGACTTCTTTACCTTTAATCATAAATTCCTAATTCAAGTTTAATAAAAGAGAATATATTGAAATTTGCCTCCTAAATAAGAGGACTCAACTAAATTTGATTGGGGCTTTTGATTGACTCGAATCATTTTGGATCATTTTCAGGAATCTATAATTTTTCGTGTTTAGTAGGTAGGTTTATGGTGCTTTTGATATTATAATTAATTTATTAATTGCGGTTGTGGCGTTTTATTAAGGTAATGAGTGGGTAGTGGTTGGTTCATAAATTATATTAATAAATTAAATTATAACCAACAGTTGAGCGCCAAGTGTTGTTAAAAATATTTAAAAAGTTTAATTTTAAAATATTTAAATAAGTGGTCAATTTTTAATCCAATTGTGGATGAAAAGGGCATTTTGGATCCAATAGGTGGATGAGAAGGGCATTTTGGAGACAATAGGTAGATGGAAGGTAATTTTGTACAATTTCCAATACTTCGAGGGTATTTTAGGACCTTTTCCGTATGAATATGGTTAGCTCCGGTAATTTCATATGGTACTCCGAGGTGGTTGGAGGTAGGGACTTCAATCGAAAAGAAAGACTTGAAGGTAGCTACAACGTTCTAGTTTGGCTTCTTGAGCAATACAATTATGTCATCCCCGAACGAGTCCATTCATCGTCATGCTAAGGTATCCTGTCAAGGTTGCATCATTGATGGGAAGACACTAACTTTAGGGATGATTATGGCACAGAAGATGGTCATGAGGGACAAGTAATGCTAGACCTCATTTTCCTTCCCGATATTGTTCACTAAGTTGTGCCGACATGATCGGGTACCTAAAGATGCAAAAAAAAGGATGTGGAAGTGATTCCCATATCCTTTACTGATATTCGAAGGATAGAGGCATAATATCTAAAGGATGAGGTAGAGAAGAAGAACGTAACCCTGGTGGATCCGTCCCCAAGTGTGGACACAGACTGATCACCGGCAGAATCATCTTTGCCTACTACGACCCTTAGTCCTTCAAGTACCCCTATTGTTGTTCCTTATGATACTCCTGCTTCTTTTGTTGCTGCAGTACCTCCTAGACCTGGTGTTGTTGCTTTTTCTCAGACACGACTCACTCAGGCTTAATTACTCCTTATGGTACAACTTGCCCATTCTGCTGATTGTCGGGCTCCCAGACTCGACTCCTCTATTCCTGGCATAATCAAAGCTGTCATGGTTGATGTTGTGACATCATTGAGGGCTACCATTGATTCTATGGCAGTCAGGACAGTAGTGTGTGAGAATGGACAAGGAGCCAGCAAGGAGGTGAAAGCCTTACATGCCTCTATTCCTGAGTTAAAGAGAGATGTGGACCACCTAAAGTCAATCAATATGTCTATGGTTTTTGGGACACTTGATATTACTGATGTTCCAGAGATGACTCTGTCTACCACCATAGATGATGTGAGAGTAGAGGAGACAACTGATCCCAAATCTAAGGCAAAGACGGATGAAGAGATGTTGGAGGTTGCTAAGGAGGAGCGGGGGGGGGGGGGCGGAGGGGGGGGGGGGGGGGGGGATTCACAGCGTCAAGAAAGAAGCTATGTTGAGATTGATGAGGCCATGGTAAATGCATTTTTGCTGGCTTTTGTTGGCTGAAACACCATTAGTTGATATTTATGCAACTACTACTACTTCTAAGCTAACCCAGGACACTAATGCCCATGCCCAGACTAATGCACCGGGAACTGATGCCCATACAGATGGAGCGAATGTGAAGACAAAATCCGCTCTTTACCTCTCTCTGACTCACTTTATTTTGATTTATGGATATTTTTATTTTGCATTTAAGGACAAATGATTTTATTTTTGGTGCGGTAAGGCCCACCTTTTGTCTGATCTCTTGAGAATACTGGTTTTGTTTATAGATTTGGATTTTTAGCTTCTTTTTTTTGTCTTTTATTCTGTTTTTTCTGATGATTGATCTTGTCGCTCCTATTTTAATTGTAAATGATTTTGACCCTTCTGAAAAATTTTCCACCTCTTCTTTTTGATAAATGTGGTTGTTCTCTTTTAAATTTCAGTATCGATCTTGATCAATACCGATAATTTAAATAGTGTTAATAATCAAACAAACATGCATGTGTGCCCATGAAGAGTCCAAATTGTCATGACCCAAGAGTATACCTAAGAATATATGGTATTCTCGAATAGTGGCAGGACGTACTCGACCTCTTTGAGGTTTTGTACAAGACCTTTGACATCGTTCATCGCATACATGTATGAAAAGTAGTGCAGATTTAAAACTTTTTACACGAAATAATTATACTTTAAAATATCTATTTTATAGAAAATCATAAGAAAAGGCTAAGTCTCAAACTTGTCCTCTTAAACACACGAATATCTTGGGACACGGCCCACACATCAACATATAGAAATATTTAATTCTATTACAATACTTTCAATAAGAACTCTAAACATAATGATGTCCTCAAATCTAGTGAGGTCATACAAACACTTTCTTGAATGGAATTCTAATCCGAGCTTCACTTCAAGACTCCTCTCAATTTAAGCCTATACCTTTAGATATAGACAAATTATATGGTATTAGTACATTAGAATGTAGTAAGTATGGTGACATACAATTAAAACCATGCTAAAAGGACAATTGTATAAAGCATGCCCTTTTTTAGTAGAACTTCATAAAAAAGTATAAGATATCACATTAAGTCATCATAAGCACGTATAGTCACATTCCACAATATAACATCAATATCACTTTAATTCACATAACCATGAGACCCTCCTACCAAAGGTGATTCTAAGGCTCACTAAATGTGGTTATGAAGCCAACCTCTAATACAACCCCTTCACACACACCTAAGTAATCCTAAAGACTAACTCACTAAGATAAGGATTATTTCATTTCATCAATTTTAAACCCCTACCTAGAATTACTCCAAGACTACCCTAGTAAGACCTGAAGATACCATTCATACCACCTCGCCAAGATACTAAGAAATCCTTTAAACGCCTACTTAGATACAGTACCTTTTCATTGGCTACTTTTAACTTAAGTCACTATGTTTTTTAAGTCATTTAGGAGACATTCAACAATAAGGACTTTCACATAATGGTCTTGGAGAAGACCTAGGGAACCTACATATCAGCATCTTCAAAGCCTACTCATGCAATGTCTAGATATCGTTTCATTCCACACCTAAACTTCATAGAACTTATCCAACACTAACATGTATCCCACATGATGAAAATAGGAAATAACTGACATAGACCATATTAGCTAGGAATGGAATCCATAGTCTTCCCTACTCCAATGGAGGGTATTCTACTTGTCAATGGTAGAAAAAGTACACATACCATGTAGGCACATGGTTAAGGAATATCAAGTTTTTCTTTGTAATCTAGCATCTTTCTTAACTAGATCTACTACACAAGAATACCCGCCAACCACCCCTAAGTCCACCATTCACACAAGAAGGATACCATTACGACTTTAAACTTCGAAGCTATCATAACATTCTTTCTAAAAGGTTCTACATAAATGACCTTCTTAACATTATTCAAGATCATAGTCCATTCATTCATATACATTCATGACAAAGCTATAGCCTACTAAGTCAAGAGTCATATTCATATTGTTCGTGTATCAAGTAAGGGGCTTAGGTCTACCAAACAAGACACTTCATCATCTTATGACATGTACAATATCATGGTAGTATATAAGGTCAATTGTGTATACTTGCAAGTCACCCTACACACTTCTATAGAATCATCAACATAACTCACCATAAGGTTCAAATAGTCTACTAGAAAGATTCATACTTTAACATCAATCAGCACATATAAGGCATCATTATAGCCTATCATGATCACATATCATCACATAGAAGAACGCATATTTTCACTTCACATATACACATAAGTAATATATACCTTCACAATGATTACATATCCAAGTATAAAAAAGATAATATCATATTGCATAAGTACATGCCAACGAGGCCACATTTCACAATTAATCACAAAAGACCCCATAAGTGGACCACAACAAATCTAAAATCAATATAATACTATACTACACAATATAGAAGAGGGTAGTTCAACAAACCACTATTCCAACCACAACATCTACCAACACAAGTCAATTCAACCAACTCAATACACAAAGGTTTTACCAAATTCCATAATCACAATCCACCCAATAATCAATATACACAATGATCAAGATATACAATATGAAATTACTCAATTTAGGACAGTCTTTATACAATTTTAACATGCTTCTTGCATAATTCAATACCCCAAAGTAAACTACACAATAAATCAATACAATAAAGTTATGATCACATCACCCATAAAATAGTCAAAATAAGGATTTCATGATTTGCATTGGTTCATCGAGTTTTTGATCTAAAATCATTCAATTAAAATCAATTAAATAATAAAATATTATTTCAAATCATTTCATGCAAGAACCCATGGTAGAAGTTGAAATAGAAGATTTCATGTTTTTTTATCATATTTGAAAACCATTTGAAATTGATTCCTTGAATGGAAAATAATCCAAGTATGAAATACAATACCTTATGTGAAGCAAAGCCCACAAAATTGATGGAAAAAAACTTGGAAAATCAGTCTTCTTCCTTGGAGTTTCAAAATTTAAACAATGGAGGTCTTTGGAGAGAAGGAATGGAGAGGTTTTTTTTGATTTAGGGTTTTAGATTTGATTGGTGAATTGAGCTAAACATACACTCATAATCCACTAATTCATGCCCAATTACCAACATACCACTGAACCTTTGTTTTTTGGTCTGGACTTATTAATTTGGTTGTTACACCCCCCCAATTCAAATTGACTCGAAAAACAAACACCGCGATCTAAAACTGGCGGCTTTTTTGGGTGGTCAGTGCGGTCAGGGGTCATATTTGATTTTTGTTCTAAAAAAATTTTGAGAAGAATAGTTCATGTTGTGTACCCGCCATAGCAGTGTCACAGCGCCGCCAGCCTAAATCTAGGCTGCAATCAACAGCTTGCTGGCCATGTTTGGGGTCCACTTGGGACCTTAGGCTTTAGGTCAATGGGGATTATTTCTTGGCTGTTTTGACTCTTGAAGGTCAGGATATGTGTCCTTTAACACTCAATACTCAATTTCACACTCAAAAGATTACCCAAAAAATTTTTTCCCATACAAAACACTACAACCACATAGTTTTAACTTCGACTAGTTCGAACGTTCGTGGACGTTTCACTTCAAAACTCATTCAAACTCCTCAACTTGAATCTAAAACTATTATTAACCAATTTTACGGATTCATACAGCTCAAGAGACATGTATTCTCTCGTTTTAACCTAATTCGTTTTTAGAAGTGTTACACAAATGAATTTCCATAGGCAATAGTGAACTCTTTGCTTCTCGTTGTGAGTAGCCAATTATTGAATTGAGTCTCTTGTAATGAACATTGCACACTAGCTGAAGTGTGAAGTCTTGTCTTTATTGGTTTCAATGCCTTGTGTTCTTAGCTCACCATGAACCATGTGTGATGAGACAGAGAATTTTCATCGTTTGTCCGGTTAACTATGTGAAGACATCTCTTAATATGTTCTTTGGCAACTGTGTGAAGAGTTGATAAAGCACATTAATAAACTAGATCATTTGTGGCCAACATTTTGAGTATGTGAACCTTGCATGAACACACCTTAAGCCTTGACCTCTTCTTGGAAGAAACCTGATGAAACTATAACCTTACTTCATCCATCCATGATCCTCATGATTGTGTGGATTTGTAAATCCAACTAGACCAAAAAGAATAAATTGGTGAGTTGGTGAAAAAGCAAAGGTAAATCAATAAATGTAAAGAAGTCCCCCTTACCAAAGATTTGATGGAAAAAATGGAAACCCCCTCCATACAAAAAAAGAATAAAGAAAAGGGAATGAAAAAATTTGTGGACTGGACGATGAAGTGTGAAAATTGCACAAAAGCAAATGACATATTTATGGTGAGGCGCAATAGTCAGAAACCTGAAAAAATTGTATGTTTGAAGCATGAATGAAAATGATGAAGAAAAAAATGAAAATTTGTTAGTACCACATTTATGAGAATAAAAGTTCACTGATTTAAATAATGGACCATACTATTACATTATCCCAATTACAAGCTTGAAAGGACCCTTTTTGTTCTGAGTGAGCCGACAAAGGTTGATTTAAAATAGGGCAAACTATCGGTGATGGAAGTCATGCATTGTGGTATATTGTGAGTTATGAGCGTTGCAGTGAGATTCTAGGGCTTTTGTGTGAGGGATTGAAAACTTTGTTGAGATTCAACTTTTCCTGGACCAAGCATGTGAGCTTGAGATTTTTCTTGATATGGTCAGCTAACAAATTCATATTTGTTGCACAATTGATCCTGCATTAGTAAGTTGAGTGTTGTATGTGCATTCATGGATGAGATTGTGGAGAATTGTTGGAGACCTCCTTTTGAACGGCGCTGAACTTGAGTTTTACTAGCATGATAAGTAAAGAAGTATAAGTTTGGGGGGCTGTTGGAGAGTCCATGATTTTGATCATTTAGGGCTTTTTTTAAATATTTTTGTGTCTCAATACATTAAAGTCTTTTAAAATTAAACTGAGTAAATCCTTTGAGTTTCACGTATTTTCGATTTTGACGGAACAAATCTAGACCAATAATGAGCAAAAAAATATCAAGGCAGCTAAAAGAACAAAGAAAACAGGGTAGGAGGATCGCATAACCCATTGGGCGAGTCGCCGAATAGAAAAAGATTCGCCTAATGTTCTAGATTTAAAAGCCTTGAAGGAGAATATAAATTGGGCGATGGAAAGGAGCAGTTGATAGTCGCCAAATGGTTCCACGATACAGAGCTAGACCATCCAAAGTTACAAAATATGAAGATGTTGAAGGACAAAGTAGAAAGGCGATGGAATTGACTAATGGGTGGATCATAGAGTGGATTGATGATCCCGACTTATTGCGTCGAACGGTCCTTCAAAACATACTTTTTGACTATTGTAAATACTTGTTAAACTATTTAACGCAAAAAGAGATTTTTTGCGAAGAGCATTATGTTGAGAAACCTTTGTGAGTTAGACATCAGAATATTATTCAGATTAGGAGTTAGGACATCGTCCTTATACTCTAAAGATTTGAAAATTTCTGATTCAAAGAAAATGGAAGTTGGAAGTGATTGTTGAAGATACTTCATCTTAGACATTTGTAGAGGCAATGTTAATCGTACCCGGTTGATGGAAACATTTTTTGTATTGAGTTCTATCTTTTTACTATGTCTAGCTAAACCCCCAATTCTTGGGATGTGATTATGTGATTATGGGTTAAATTAACTTCGTAGCTAATTAGTTGTTTTTATAGGTGTGTAAAAAGTTATTCGTGCAATAATCGTGGTTGAATTTAATAGGTTGTAGTTGCAAATTACAATTAATTTTGGGTTTTTGTCTTGATCCGAGGAGAGAAGTCTTAAAACAAAAATTACTGGAGCAGATGGTTGGTCTGGTGTATTGGTGTATGGGGTCAGCTGAGAGAGTGAATCATAAAACCTTATCACACTTCAGCTGAGAGATGTGAATGACTCTAATCAAAAGTTTTTGTTAATTGGTATTTATGGTTATTAGAGAGAAACCAATTTTATTCGGGATAAACTCCTCGAGAGAGAGTCTATCCCCACAATAGTCTAGTTTATTCAATGATTTACAATGATTTACTATTTGTTGCAATTATCCGGTTGTTCACCTTATCCCATAATCCTATCACATCCTAAGAATTTCGTCTTTATATTCTTATTTTTGTGGTATTTACTGTTTTATTTGATAGTTGAATACGAAACCCCCACTATGGATATTTAAAATTTGTGTCATCCTATATTCAGTCATGGTATTTATAACTGTGTTACTAGTTAATTTCGCTATTATACTTGGTTTGTAATTCTCAAACCACTCTATGTGGGAATGATCCACCCCTATGTTCGGGTTATATACGATGTGAATCAATGGCACTTGATTAGAAGTGTTTGCTGATAAGTTGCCATAAAGCCCTTTAGCCTTAACGGTAAATTCATGGCACATCTTTGAGAATTACGGAAATGTGTTTTTCATACTTAGCTTGGAGATAAAATCGTGTTCTTCAAATTGACGAAAAGATTTTTGATTTGGGGGAAAAGGAAGTAATAATGTGAATAACTATTTTAATATTCAGCTCTCAGCTCTGTGAAAAAAAAAGCTCTCAGCTGTGGTAGTGAGAAACGTTCTTGGATCTTAATTTCGTCCATTGTGATTTGGAGAAAAAGAAAATTTAATATTATGAAGTTAATTTTTTTACTCATAAAAAATGGGAGGTAGCGTTCAAAATGAAGGAGGTAAATAACCTATTTTAGTGAAAACTTTAAGCCACATAGTGTTGTTGTTTACAATTACTGAAACTAGGGGACACTTTGAAGGTGCCTATATATATATAAATAGGGTTTATTGATGAGATCTTACTATCAACAACGCTTAAAATGTGTTATACCATGGACATGAGATCTTTGTACACTTGCAAGTTTGCACCCCCGCACCGAGCCCGTAGCACAGCGACACGACTGCACAACGCCGTGTAAGAGAGGTGAGAGAGACGTAGGATTACATACGCTGGGAGACGGACGCGCACCAGGAGCGGACGAAGCAGAGTAGCGGGTCAAGAGAGAATTGAACGCAGGCGTTATCAAAGTGTATTTTCGAGAGCAAACGTATAGAGCTGCCGGGGTGACACGAGGAGCGAGGTCCAGGCCACACAGAGGATGATACGTACAAAATCTTGTTGTGATCTACAATCTCAACAAGCAACAAATACAGTAGTCTAGGATTCACTCGATACGTAGTATGCAGAAGGGAAGTATGAGACCCAGCGTGCAACTATTATCAAATCAGCTTAAAAAGGGGGACCTTTCATAAACATGTTATTTTACCTTTTAGAACAAGCCATTATGCACATTCATAAGACCATACCTTTCACAAGACAAATTCCTTAAGTCTGAAACATGGTCATAACAGACGTACAATACTAAGTCTTGTCAAGTCAACATTCATATAACATAATCGGGCACATAGTCAAAGCAACTCTATCATCAAGTTATAATAGCAACAATTATAGATAAGAGTTCATTATGACATACTCAGAGCAAGACAATTACCCATGAACCCTTATTAAGTTAACAAGTGCAATGATCAAGCAAAGCCCCATAACCTTACTAAATCAAGTAAGTAAACCCAAAAAGACCCTGACCACATCAACTTCACATAGCAGGCATTTAGAGCACATATCATATAATCATTCGAACAGGAAGACCAATCCATAATCAGAAGTGAAAAAGCATCATTTATGTATAAACACTATGCAAGAAGATAATCATATACAGTCATTGTACCATATAAGCATATAATATATTAAAAGAACTTCTAAAAGTTTCCTTAAGGCCACTAGGAAAGCATACGGTGAGTTTCATACCCCTCCTAGGCCTACGTCAAACCTCTCAGATCCCATGTAGTTAGTTTGTATTCAAATTACTTCATGGTAGTTAGGGAAACGGCCTTAAACCGACATCAGACCACGAGATCTAAGTGTGGAATTCTGTGTTGTAAAACTTACACGATGGATGGAGGTGGTCTACGGTCAAAGTAAAACAAACATAAGCGTAGTTCTTAGGTGGATCCACTAGCTAGTTTCCTTGGGGGACAACAAGTTCAAGAAAACTAAGAGATGGTATATATTCCCTAATAATGCAATTGGCAATTAGATCCTCATCATGGGAATCCATAAGATGAGTATCCCTCATTGGGGATTCCAAACACAACATATGGAAATATATGGGTTGAATCTTCCTCTATGGAAATCTCAACCTCCAGATAGTCAATCAGGTGCTAAACTAAGTCCCTGTTTTGAAATGTCTTATTAATCATCATGGGTTATGTGGTCATAGGGTTAAAACCCTTTGTATACTCATCATCATATATTTCAAATACTAATTGCATGAGTAGTATAATTCTTTCATTACAATTCATAGAAGTGAGGTTAGCGGTTAGCCACATTACATCTCAATCATAATAAGGCCCATGGTAATCATCACATCTGAGAACATTTACGATCTAGACAACACTCACAAACCGAGATCTAAGACAGTTCCAAGTCAGATATATAACCTATCAAACTTAATACAAGATCAGACGCAAGCAATAGTATCATTATATCACCATTTGCACTAAAGTAAGGAATAGTTTGTATTTCAAGACGTACCAAGTTCCTTCAGATCATCATCAAGGTCTTATAACATCAACCCTTAACTCAACCAAAAAAGGGTATAACAACATCATAAATCAATAATCAACATGACAACAAATCCAATTGAATCACTGCATCACAATCCATTTCTAGTTGATTGCTTAAGATAAGATACTTAGGTCAAATTCATAACATACTTCATAACCTAGATCAAATTCTGAAGAACCAACATGATAGGACTATCATTCATCCTAATATATTCATATTTGATACAATAACATCATAGGATAGTAATTCAACCAATAACCAATTCAATTTAACCAACATTACACAATTCATATCAAGATCGTCTCCTAAGGTTAAGGGGTAAAAGTCATCTTCTTAAAACTAAACCAATCCATCAAGAAATTACACAATTGACTAATAATACATGTTAATATATTCATAATATCCAAAATAAATCATAAGCAATGTAATTCACAAGATCAATTTCGAGATTGGAAAAGACCCACATGAAAACTCAACTTGAAATCAATTTGATGAAACCCTTTGAGGAAAGAGGTATCAAAGGTGAAAAAAAGGAATTTCATACCTTACAAATTTATGAAGATCGATGGAGAAATTCGACACTTTTCAGACCTTGAACCACCCCTAGCTTGGTCTTCAATGAAGTTTTTCAACTACAGGGAGAAAGAAGAAAGAAGGTAGAGAGGTTGGGTTTGAGAATTATGAGACCTTAGCTTAGTCTAATTAGCTTAGGGGTTTTATATTGGTGGTTAACTAACTTAATTAGACTTCACATAAACCCTAATTAAACTCCTAACTAAGATGACTAATTAAATTAATTAATTCAAAACATGCATCAAAAACAGTCCTCACAGACGACACCACTATCGACAGATGGTGTGTCCATCGACGGGCATTGTGCACCTCCGTGTTGCACATCCGTCAATGAGTTCATAGACTATGCAAAAAAGGCTTCCCATGGATTTGTATAAGTGTCCATTGATGAAAATAGTCCACGCCCCGTCGATTGGACAACGGATCGTGGGTTGCATCCGTTGGTGGACACTCCCTTGGGCAGCCTTGGACCCAAAAATGCACGGGACCTCCTCGTGGGACCTATGTTGGTCCTTGGGGAGTCATGCCCGGACGTTTAGACTACGAATCAACTCTAATACATGTTAGACACTCTTCCACCAATTTTCTTCATTTTCCTAAAAGCTAGTCAAATAGGCTAAGGCACGCTAGTACCTCATTGAACTAGTTTCCGGACGTCATGGACATTCTGACTTCTAAACTTCATAAATGACTTATATTCATTAATATAGACCTTAAAACAGTGTCTAAACCTGTTGACACTCTTGTTAGGCTCTAGAATACGTCTTATATTTTCAAAGTGTTACAAGTTCATCCGGTGTTTCACATCTCCATGTTGAAGAAGTGTATGGGCGATCCATATTTGATCATACCAACTGAAAATATTTGGATCAAGGATATTATAAATTATTAGGAGATTCCTTTTTAGATTCTAGATTGCCAAGTTTGCAAGTTGAGAACAAAAAAAGTAAAGGTATTGATTTGATTCGTGTTTCCGGGTGAATTTTCGAGTTAAATCTATTGGTTATTGAGGGTAATAATGGTTATGACTGTTTGGGGAAGTAACCATGGAAGTTTAGAGGGTTTAGAGATGAAAAACGAAGGAGAAAAGTCGAGAAACCCTGGGTAAGGGGGTTGGGGCGCCGCATTTCTTAGAGCCCCAAACAGTTTCATTTCGTAAGTCCTTGGGACGATGTGCCAGCCAGAGTTCCCTAGCCTCCTCTCTGTAAGACGAGTGTTAGCGTCTACTCCTATTAAAGCACCAAAGATGCCAGTTCTCTCTATTATTCTCTCATCTTTTTGTACTAGTTCCTAAGTGATGTACTCTTAGTTGATTGTACTAGTTCCTAAGTGATGTACCTATGCTTCCTAGTTGATTCTAACACTCTAAAGTACATCTAGACATCGTGAAATAATACATAAACATGAGATTGTGAACCTTGAATCCATAATCAAATTCAATAAAAGTTAAGATCAAAGTCAAAGAAGTTAAAGAGTAAGGTCTACGAGTTATGAAGCAAGTCAAAGCAAAGTTTTTAAAAGTTTTCAAGTGACTTTAACAATATTTTAACTTTGTTTTAAGACTCAAGTTTCAAGATAAGTAAAGAGTGGAGTTTGAAGTTCTTTCTTCAAAGAAATACATGGGGAATATGTATTCCCAAAAAAGTTTAAATAAGAAAATTTTCACATTTAAACAAAAATGAAAACTGAGATTTCCAAAGAGCCTTCGAGAGAGTTTTAGAAAATAGTTATAACTTTATGAAATAAAGCAACCAGGAAACTGAGATTTCCAAGATAGCCTTTCATCACTGTTTTTAAGCACTTAATCTCAAATCACAGAAGAAGTATGTTTCAAAAACATAAGAGCTAGTATATTTTGGGAGTAGTATTGAGCACTGAATCGAAGACGGGAATGAGTTTAGATAACTCACATTTTCATAAAATCATGTAGCCACCATGGGTCGAAATAGGTCATACTTTTTAGGTGAATCACTTTCACAGTAGACTAGTGGATCCATTAGGTAGTTCACATCTTTTAGCTTTGGCAAGGTATAGGATGTGCTGGCAGCGTGAAGTACATCGTTGTATCATTATTATAGCTCTTATGTGATGGTTGTCAGTTAGAGAAACTCCCACCAAAAGTTATTATATTTTTATATACACAGTTATTTGTATTTTCACCTAAATTCGGAAGTTAATGTTATTGTATTTAGCATAACACAGAGTTTACACCATGTTTGGAAACAAACCTTTCTTAGAATCTCTTGTTTGTAAATTAAGTTATATGAATGGCATTATGTTGCGTTGCTTTTAGTTAGGGGTAGCTCTTTAGTTTATCCATTATCTTCAAGATACGTTATTAGATTCCACTTGGATACCTCGTACATTTAAGATATTGAGCCAGTGGGCTACATCATATTAGGAGCGAACGCAGCATAAAGAGGATCAAAATTCATTATACCGTTAATCCAGTTGAGCACTCCAGAGTCAAGTGGGCGCCCGATTGCAATTGGAGGACTCCTTTTCTTATTGGTTTCAGTTTTTTTTATTTATTAGGATGTTGAGGGACTCCGTACAACCAACCATCCATTCTCAGTTTAGAGGCTTTATAGATATACATTCATATATTATTCCTTTGAGTATTTAAGTATTATTTCTTATTGTTAAGATTTGGGTTGCCAATTTTGGCCAAATTTGAATGTTTTGGTTTTAAAGACATTCTCAGTATTGACATTTTCATTAGTTAAGTTAAATTTATGATTATTGTTTTTTGATGAGTTAAGTAAGTCAGGTCAAAGGTTCGCTCGAGGCCAGAAATGATTATCGAGTGTATATCCTACCTAGGGTGTATTCTCGGGGTGTGACAACCATATTGATGCATATGTACACTATAAAAGTAACGAATATGCTTTCATTTAAATGTGGTAACAGTGAACAATATGTCTGAAAAAGACAAGTGATTGCATAATGCACATAAATATGGATTTACTGAGGAACTCTAAAGCTATAAAATTGCCGTATGTTTAACATGATTGGTGTTCATTCATGAAGAATGAGTACTTTTGATAAATGTTAAAAACATAGATCCATCCTCTAGTGAACGAGGTGTAAGCCACCATACTAGGCGTGGTTAATGAGGAGGTATCACCGAAAATTTCTCTGAATAAACATGTGTTATAAGAAAAGTGTCATGTGTGTCACCAAACTTGCCTTGTACTAGTTGTTAGCAAGGCAAGTTCATTACGACCGTCATAAATGAAAATTGAGATTGAGTCTCTTTATGGACCTATTCATCTACCTAGTGGAGGGGGAGGGAAGGAAGGGAGAACGGAAGAGAGGGGGGGGCGAAAGAGCGGGAGCAGGGCTAGGGATCCTCCTCGTTTTTTTCTCTCCAACTCATGGGCTCAGCGTCAACAGTCCTCGATCGTTCCCTCCCCATTTAGCGATCCTTACACAGCCCCGCCGGGGTGAACTCCCCTTTACCGTCCGCGCTAACCCGCCCTATCCGTCCGCCTCTTACTTACTCCGCACCCTTTTCCCTCCCCTCCCCTCCCCCCGCTAACCTCCCCCTCCCCTTTCTCTTTTTTTTTTGCTTCTCTTGTCAAAATGTCGGAACCAAATAATATGATTATGGGCACAATTTCCTAATAATCAAATTAGCAAGTTCAGTGATGGAATCACGACTCACCTTTAAAAATGGTAGAGTAATTGAGAAGAAATAAATGTGAAATTTACTCTCAAAGTAATAAAATTGATTTTTTCTCATATAATAGTAAATAAGAAATTTACTAAATCAAAAGGCACATGACATAGTAAATTTGGAGTTTACAACTACTAGTAACTTTATTAGTTGGCATGAATAATTTGGTCATCCCAAATATGTGCATACTGAGTAATAAATATTCATTGAGAAACTAGAAGATTCTTGAACAATTATTTTTGTTGCTTGTTCTAATGATAAGTTGATCGGATCAACTAATATTGGACTAAGTCTCTAAATTCTTAATAGCATAAAAGGTGAATATGGGTCTGTTAACCTATCATATGATTCAAAAAGAGATGCATCTATAAGATAATCACATATGCGTATATTGTCAACCTGTAGTTCGATATTCGCAAAATTGTTTGTGCAAGATAATTAAATTAGGAGCACCGCTTTTAGAATATGAAATAAAGATAATTCATCTTGATAATATTGATAAATATTTAAGATGATGTGACAATAATGTCTAAGATAGTGAAATCATTGCTTATGAAATTAAAGTTTCAATGTGAACCCAAATATGATATCGCATACAAAAGTAACTTGCCCCCTTTACCCCGCATTGCCGACGATCACTAACCAATTATGCTAAAATTGTTTATTTCAATGATTAGTGGTCAAGGACCCAAATAGTTTTCATTTGATTATTTTGATAGGTAGTATTTTAATCAATGCATATACGATGATGACACAATAGATTCTCCAAAAGATGAGATATATGTTAGTATCTTAACATAAGAGGGAGAGTATAAGAAATTGCACAGTTGTAAAATAATCCTGATTGAATACCTAAGGATAGCAGTCTACAACATGCCCTGAAGCATGATAGACTAATCGAATCTAATAAAACAATTCTAGAAAAAGGGGGAGGATCAACGATCAAAATGATCTAATAAGGAGCAATGAGCTTCTAGATCTTAGGACATCAACATTTTAGAAACCTCATGAGAGGGTACGTATATGAAAAGAATGAAATGGATGAGATACAGTAAGTTATATCGTATTTTGATCGATACAAAAATGTATACCATTGCCGTCTCTTAAATCATGCGTGGCAATATTGAAAAATATATGGATGATATCAATTTCTAGATATTTAAAGCATGTGTGTAGAAAATACGTATCAAGTGAAAAGTGAAAATGATGCATTTGGTAAGCTTAAATCTTTATTTGCTTGCAACTAGGAATAGTAGATATCATACATTTAATATTAATGTTGTCACTTGGAAAAATTGATCTTGAAAATATCCGATGGATTCAACATCTAAAGCATATACAAGTTTTTGAAAAACTTGTTTATAATCCTCATAGGAATTAAATAGATTCAAAATGCATAAGCATATACAAGTAGGTTAAGCAAGTTGGTGAACTAGGAATGGAACTTTGCAAGAGTTTGAAAAGGGCAACAGTATTATTTGTTTTAAAGAAGTTGAAGTAAGGAACGTGTAGAAAGAAATTCCTTAATCCTAAAGGGAAAAGATCATATGTAGAAGATAAAAGGAAACTTTTTGTCAAAGTTTTGTCTACACCCATGAGCTTCAAAGAATGGTGTATAACATTCAGAACAGGATTGTTCAAGTACTATCGCTTCACCAAGACTCTATCACACAATTTCAAGGAGATGGTTGCAAGGTTGATTGATGTTATCATAGAGGGAGTTAATACGGATGTATCTTTTCCCTCACAAGGTTGTCCATTGGGTTTTCCTTGTAGGTTTTTATAATGAGGCATCCATAATATGTATTATTAGAATGCGTACTTTTTTCCTCTCGGCTAAATTTTTTTCCACTGAATTTATTTAGTAAGGTTTTAACAAGGCACATAATCTACCGACATTCAAGGGGGAGTGTTATAAACATATTTGTATTATAGTGAATGTCTAATTATGTGGAATATTTTTAGGATATGGTTAAGAATCCTACTTGGGGACTAAGTTAGGTTTCCTCTATAAATAAAGGGGTTTTCGTTCATTGTAAATCAGATTTGTGAATCCTGAATATCATTCAAGAAGAATACGAAGTTTTATATCTTCTCCGTACTTTCTTCTTATTATTTTATATTATTTCATAACAATTTTTAATATTCTTTATTTTTATAGTTGATTATTCATTTTTATCTCAGCTCTTTTCTTCTTATCAACTTAGTAAGCAAACCATGTAGTCACAAATTTCACCATCAGATTAAAACACCCAACCATTACAATATCTATTAACCACACCTTATGTAACGGACCAAAACACAGAAGCAGCGAGGAATCGGCACCAAATTTACCCTCTATGTGAGCGAACCAACCAATCTAAACCTTATCATAATTTAATATAACATAAAACAATGCGGAAGACTTAAATCATACAATCAAAGACATTAATATTCTAAAATTCAAAAATCTATTAATTCCCAAAATCTGGAAGTCATCACCACAAGAACATCTATGACCAAAATTACTAAACTAGAGTTTCTATGAGCTAAACACATAAAGCTAGTCTATGACGAAATTCAGGCATCAAGACCTGCAGGAGGAAGATCCCGTCCAAGCTAGAAGAAGCAATTAGACTCGCCCTGAAGATCACGGCTGTGACGAAGACTGCTCTTGAACTACTGTTGGGTCGAAGATGACGGCGCACGTGTGCTGCACTCCACACATAAACAAAAAGGAAAAACATAAAAAGTTAGGGGGTCAGTACAACCACAAGTACTGAGTAGGTATCAGCGGCATTATCAAAATAGAAAATAGTATAAATATATCACGGAGTAAACATCATAAAATCACCTAATATCCTTAGCATGAATCAGTTACAATTACATTAATCCTTGGTTGGTGAGACAACACCAAGCAAATCAATGAGGACTCACGCCTCTCATCTACTCGTTTGGGAACATGTTCTTTAGCTGAGTATATTAGTACTTTCCAGATTCGTTATGTTATTGACTCTCGTTCGGTACGTGACACTCCGAAGCAATCATTCTATCCTGGTGTCGGAACGTGGCCAATCCGATCCTCATATTCTATCCTGGTGTCGGAACGTGCACTACGATCCTCATATTTATCCTTTTGGTACAGGAACGTGGCACACGCATCACTATACTATCATCAGTGTAGCAATGAATGGACACTCCGATCCTCAATTCTATCCTGGTACCGGAACGTGGCACCCGATCCATATTTTACTATCTGGTGTCGGAACGTGACACTAAGATCCTCAAATTCTATCCTGGTGTCGGCACGGACACTCCGATCCTCATTATTCTATCCTGTACGGAACGTGGCACCGATCCCCTAACTCACTACTTTCGTTCATTTAAGCCTTCCTTTATACAGGCATCGTCATTAACAAAAGTAGATTAGGGTTTCTTAAGATTTAAGATCCATAGCTTTATCATGCTTATTTTATCACAACCTGTATATATATATAAGTACATCAGCATACACGCATAAGCATATCGAAGACTAATAATACTACTCAAACACATTATCATTCCGCTATTAAGAGTTTTACTACGAATAGTTGTAAAAAACATAAAACCTACCTCCACCGAAGAATGTGATCAGCAAGCAATTCTCAATTTTTGTTGTCCTCACGTTCCTTCCTCTTTGATCGATTCTCTCTATCTCTCTGATGTTCTTTCTATTTCTTATTCACACCCTATTCTTTACCATAATTATTATGTAATTAAGAATGAAAAGATGGAAATAATAACCCACTAATTAAATTAGGGTTACATCTTTTAACCCCCCAAGTACTTAGACTTATTAACATCTAATAACCCTCTAACTTTATAAGTTAAAGCTAGGAATAGATCAAAAAACCGTCCCTTAAACGTGTAGTAAAGAAATCTGACCGAACTGGGATTGCGTATAGCCAGTGACGGGCCGTCGACCAGAGACGGTCCGTCCTGCTGTCCGTTATGCAACAGAGACTTGTTAAGTGGATGGCCTGTGACGGGCAGTAGAGCCTGCGACGGTCCATTCTGCCACACGCCGTCACGACGGACAGAGAGTCGATTCAGTACCTAATTTCAGTTTCTAAGTGTTTTGAAACGACACCCTCCACGACGGTCCGCGGGACCTTGACGGGTCCGTCGTGGCCTCCGTAACATCTGCAGTTTTACAGAATAAAATCTGCTTGCTCAAAACGACTAAACAGGTCGTTACAATAGATACCAATTTACCCACGTTCGTCCAAGAAGAACAGATCACAAGAAGGAAAACAAGGGCGAAAAAGGATACCTGAATTTGTAAACAGATGTGGTATCTTTATCGCATACTGCCTCTTCTCCCAAGTGGTTTTCAACCGGTCGATTCTTCCTTGCACCTGTTGATGGATGGCAATCCTCGTGCCTCAACTTGGAACTTCTCTATCTACAAATAGCAACAGGTCTCCTCCTCATACGCCAAGTTCTCATCAAGCAAAACTGAATCCCAACGGATAATGTAATTTTCCATCCCATGTATTTTTTCAACATCGACACATTGAAACACGGATGTACTCGGACAACCTTGGGGAGGCAAGGCTAACTATAGCGGTCACTTCCACTACTGTTAAGTACGTCAAAGGGACCAATGTCCCTGGCTTAGCTGACTCTTTTACCAAAACGCATCACCCCTTTCATTGGTGAACTTTTAAACAAGACTTGTTCACCCTCATGAACTCTAAGTCTCTAAAATTCGATTGCATATTCTTTTTTGTCTACTTTGCGCAGCTAGAAGCTTTGCTTGAATGGACTTCACTTTCTCCACTCGATCTCTCCAAAAGATCAGTAACCCAAGGTCTAAAACTTCGAAATGCGTCAAAACAAACCAAATGGGAGACATACACTCTCCTACCATACAATGCTTCCAAAGGGAGCCATATCGATGCTTGAGTGGATAGCGATTATTATATGAAAAATTCCCTAAGGGTAAGAAGCATCCCAATTGCCACTCCCCCAAATTCATCACACATCACGAAGCATATCTAACAACACTGAATCGTAGTCAGACTGACCATCGGTCTGGGGATGGGAACGCCCCTGGGGGTTACTAAGGTCAACCTAGTACCCAATCTGCATGACAAAGTTTTCCAAAACTTAGAGTAAACGGGTTACCTCTATCTGATATCGATGGATAGTGGAACTCCATGCAATTTCTCGACAACTTCAGAGGTAAAGTTTTGGCTATTTTCTATGCATTGTAAGTCCCCTTACCGGAATAAATGAGCAGACTTAGTTAAACCTATCACAATCACCCACTAGAGTCATACTTGACCAATGGTCTTGGAAGACCAACACGAAAGTCCATTGCGATCTCTCCATTTCATTCCGGAATGGGATTCTCTGAAGTGTTCCTCGGGCCTCTGGTGTTCATACTTTACTTGTTGACAATTTCGGACATTTGGCATAAAATCCACAAGATCACGCTTCATTTCTCCACAAAAGTATGTTGATTTAGTCACGGTACATATTGGTTGCACCGATGTATCGAATACCTTGTGAAATATTGAGCCTCTGTCAGAATTAGTGTTGATCAAATCACACGCGCGGTACACATACCTTCCCTTAATCCTCAACCAACTTCTTTCATCGATTTTCGCTTCTTTATGCATCGCCTTGCCAACCACTACTGGATCCGGATCAATTTTTCAGTCATTAAAACTGCTTTACCTTAATCTTATCAAGGAAGGAAGATCCTGCCTCCACACAAGCTAAAATCCTCCCTCTCCTTTACTTTCTAATCTCATAAGGCGTGCCAGATTGAACTTCTTAGCCAATGGGCCCTAGAGCTTGCAAGTGAGCTAAACTCCCATGCTTTCCGCCTTCTACTTAACGCATCCCGATACAACATTCGCCTTCCCCGGATGTACAAAATAGTGATGTCGTGTCCTCAGTAGTTCCATCCATCTACTCTGTCCCAAATTTCAAATCTCCTTAGTGAAGACATACCTGTAGATAAGAGTCCGTGTAGACCTCACACTTAACCCCATATACATAGTGATCTCCATTTTTTAGTGCAAACACTACGCGGCCAATTCCAAAATTCATGAGTTGGTAGTTACCGTTCAGCTTTTACTTGTCTTGAAGCATAAGCAAGTAACATTCTTATCTGCATTAGACATGCACCCAAACCCGAATAGGTGCATCACAAGACACAATGAAATTCTTGCTTCCACTGGCAAGGTGAGATGGGCAGTAGTCAACAGGGTCTTGAGCTCGAAAGCTTTCCTCTTACACTCATCCGACCATACAAATGGCACATTGTGCTTAGTCAAGTTCGTCAGTTGGGAAGCAATAGAAGAGAATCCCTGACAAACGGCGGAGTAGCTAGCTAACCAACAAAGCCCTATTTTGACACATAGTAGGTCTACACAATCTTTATACTTCGATATAGACGGAATCACCATCACTCCATTCCTTAGGAACCACGTGCCCAAGGGGACACTCATCTAGCCAAACTCACACTTAGAGAACTTGGCATAAGCGTTTTCTCCCTCAACATTTCCAATACAATTCTCAAATGCTCTCAGGTTCCTTTTACTTTGGAGTAATCAGTATATCATCAATAAATACGTACAAAGAGATCTAAATATGGCTTAAAATCCGATTCATCAAATCATGAACGCGCAGGAGCATTGTAAGACCAAAGACATCCAACTAAAAATTCGTAATGCCCAGTACCTGATTCTAAAGCAGTCTTTGGCCCAATCCGTTGCTCGTATTTTCAATTGATGATAACCGGACTCAAGTCAACTCTAGAGAAGACACCAGACACCTTGGTCATGATCGACAAGTCATCACATGCGAGGAAGAGATACTTGTTCTTTATAGTCACCTTGTTCAACTGCCGGTAGTCTATGCACTCCGAAACTCCCATCTTTCTTCTTTACAACAAAAACGGAGCACCCAAGCGCGATGCACTTGGTCTCTAATGAAGCCTTTGCTCAAAACTCTTGAAGTTGGCTTTTAACTTCTTAACTCCGCGGGAGCCATCTCTAAGGGGGGTATAGAAAAGGGAGAGTACCCGGTTCCAAGGATAATACAGAAGTTCAATATCCCTATCTGGGGCATACACGGGAAGCTTGGAAGGAAACACATCAAGAAACGCACGGACCACCGAAACCGACTCAATCGAAGGTACTTGGGTAGTGTCATCCTTGGAGAGTGACAAGAAAAGCGAAACAACCTTTACTAACCTGTTCTTATCAACGAAGAAAGGAGATGATACGCACCGGATTGGAAGTGTAGTCACCCTCCCACACTAACGGACGTCCCAGGCTTGGCGAACGTCCCGTTGTAGCATTACAATCAAGATCGCAATTGCGGAGAAAAGCACAGTCATACCCCGAATCAATCAAAATAACCCATCTCTAAGATAACCAAATCTACATAATGTTACTCCCACAAAGTTCAAAAAAAGGAGCCTAATACCTTTTCAACACTACTACAGACTCACCCCGGTAAAACACGAATAGGGCGTATCAAGTAATTCCACAATGTAAATTAGACCATTAGCAAATGAGGAAGATACATAAGAAAATGGGGAATCCAGGATCACAACAAACAGCAGCCATGCAATCCACAAACCAGCACAGATACCTGTGATGACAGCTCAGATGTTTCAGCCTCTGATCTCCCAGGGAAAGCATAAAAATGGGACATTCGTTGTTTGTACGTTGCCCCTCCACGTTGTATGTAGTGGCTCCAGTTTGCCCATCACCCCGGCCATTTGTGACAACAATTAAATCGACCACATCGTTCTCCGGAATACAGGCCTTTCGCCATGACCACCTCTAACCTACTGTGTGGGGTCTATCGCTAGTTTTCGGACAATACTCTTGAATGACGTTCCCCACAACACCATAACACTCTCTAGATTCAGCATAGGTCTCTCAGAGAAAGTGTTGACCGGTCTGGGTGGGACCCCAACTACAGTCTGTAGTGAAGACGGATGGGTAGAAACTGAGTAACCTCCGCTTTTCCTGAACACGGTTCTTTTTTTTTTAGAGTAAGAACCATAAACTCACCCCCTTCGAAACCTCTTTGATGTCGATGCCATGGGAATTCATCTGGATTCACTTCTTCCCCTTACCACGAAATTACACCTTCTGGGAAGATTTGACCGTAGTGCTACCTGTAAGGCTGAAAAGGTCGCAACTTGATCTCAACCCTTCACCAAACGCGAATCCGCTCTTGTGGACGGAAACATAGTTGGGTCGCATATCGGATATGCGCGAAACTAGCCCATATGCATTGACCGACATCTACCTTGTTTCTAGGCCTAAAAACTCATCCCTTTCCTATCCTCAAAGTACGGGATATCTTTTCCATAACAAACTAAGGAATGCAGGCCAAAAGTAATAGGTGGTGCCTCTGTTGGTTGCATTCACTGCGACGCCACAACATTTTGAGTTCCGTGAAAACTGATAACTCACGAACTCAACACCAAATCGTTCATACTATACCCATCTGTGTAGTAGATCATGACAGTAAACCAGAAAATCGTACGCATCCTCCCGTTCTGCACCCTTGAAGACTGGAGGTTTCAATTTCAACGGAACTTACTTAAAAAGTTAGCTGATCATTCGTCATTATAGGCCCAGTAGTCCAGACGTGGGAAACGTGCCTATGTCCAGTGGCATACATACGTGGACCAGAGTGGCTGCATGTCCGTACCTTGAAAACAGGAGTTGTTGGGCAGAAAACGTTGGGGTGCCTGAGCCTGATCAGACAAACCACTAAGATAAGCGGCAAACCTGATTGATCATCTCTGGGTAGGTTGGGGTGGCATTTCCTAGTCTGTACTTGTTCAGTCTCTCCATCCTCCCTTCTCTTACTACCTCCTCGTCGGTGGAGGAGTCACCCGCCACTAGTACCAGATGGGGCTAGGTACTCGTCCGCTTCTTGAGGACGTCAATCCCAGACCTCTACCGACAGCCTCTTGCCACTGTTACACTTCGAGCTACAGCCCCAGTGACTGGCTCAGATGCATCTGGTATTGATGAGTTGATTGAGGGCGTAGTCGTGCTCTAGTCAACCATTGCCGAAATAGAGTGAAGATGGTCAGATACCAATTTGTATCAACTAGTACCAATTGGATCCAAGAATAGCCGAAAGAAAGAATTTAGAAAGAATGGAATTTCCTAAAGTCTTCCTATAGCCTCTCAAAGAAAGTAAAGGCGTCCCCACGTTCTTTAAGGACTTATAGACTGTTCTTGTGTGATGAGACCAACGAACCTAATGCCTGATACCAAGTTTGTCACGACCAAAACGAGCCCCGACGCACCCACATGTACCCTCCTATGTGAGCAAACCAACAATTAAACCTTATCAATTTCAATTTAATATAACATAAAACAATGCGGAAGACTTAAACTCTAAAATAAAAGACAATTCAATAACTTAATAAAATTCTAAACATCTATGAATCCCAAAATCTGGGAGTCATACACCACAAGAAACATCTATGATTCAAAATACTAAACTAGGAGTATTCTATGAAGCTTAAAACAAATAAAAGCTAGTCTATGCCGAAAATTTCAACGGACATCAAGGACATGAGGAAGGAGATACAGTCCAAGCTAGAAGAAATTAGCCTCACCCTGAGAACGGTGTGACGAGACTGGCTTGAACTATGTTGAGCGAAGATGACGGCCACGTTTGCTGCACTCCACAAATAACCACAAGAGGGAAAACATAAAAGTAGGGGGTCAGTAAACCACAGTACTGGGTAGGTATCAATCGGCCAATCAAGATAGAAAAATCGTATATATCAACGTAACATCATAAAATCAAATAATATGCCCGTTAGGCTGCCCAGCGATTTACAATTACCATAATCCTTGGTTACAACACCAAGCACATAATGGGACTCACGCTCCTCATCATACCGTTTGGGAAAAACATGTTTTTAGTTGGTATATTAGATTTGTCAAGATTCGTTATGTTATTTTACCTCGGTCGGACGTGACACTCCGACTCCTCATTCATCCTGGTGTCGGAACGTGACACTCCGATCCTCAATTATTCTATCCTGGTACCCGAACGTGGCACCCGTATCCATATTAATATCCCTGGTGTAGGAACGTGACACTCCGATCCTTATTATATCCTGGTACCGGAAACGTGGCCCCGATCCTTCTATCTGGTGTCGGAACGTGAAACTCCGTCCTCAATCTATCCTGGTGTCGGAAACGTGGACACTCTATCCTCTTATTCTATCCTGGTACCGGAAAGGTGGCACCGATCCCCTAATCTACTTTACTACTTTCGTAATTACGCTTCTTTTATTTTTGTACAAAGGCATCGTCATTAACAAAGTAGATAGGGTTTCTTCAAGATTTAAGATCAATAGCTGGAAATCATGGGCTGCTTTTATCCACAATTCATGTAATATCTAAAGATCACATATGCATACACGCAATGCATATAGAGACCTATCATTACTACTCCACACATATCCTCCTATGAAAGACGTTTTACTACGAATAGTTGTAACAACCAAACCTACCTCCACCGAAGAATCGTGATCAAGCAAGCAAAAATTCCTAAATTCTTGTTGTCTCTTCGTTCCTCTATTTGATAGATTCCCTCCTCTCTTGATGTGTTCTCTTTCTATTTTCTATTCAAAACCATCTTTCTGTTACCTAATATATGTAATTAAGAATGAAAGATGGAAATAATAACCACTAATTAACTTAAGGTTCACCTCTTAACCCCACGTAAATTAGACTTGATTAACAATTAACCCTCTACTTTATAATTAAAGCAGGAATGAGTCAAAAAGTCCCCTTAAAAAACGTGTAAAGAAATCGACGAATTGGGATGCGTAGCCGGACGGGCCGGTCGCGACTGCGATGGTCCGCGGCTTCCGTGTATGCAACAGAGACTTGTTAAGTGGATGGCCTGTGAGGGCCGTCGAGCCTGCGACGGTCCGTCCTGCACTCCGTCACGGCGTTCAGAGAGTCGATTTTCAGTACCCAATTTCAGTTGTTCTAGTGTTTTGAAACGACCCTCCACGAGGTCGTGTTCTCCATGCACTTGACGGTCCGTCTCGTGGCCTCCGTCACATCTGCCAGTTTTTTCCAGAATAAAATCTGTTGCCTTCCAAAACGACTAAAAAGGTCGTTACACTTAGATTCTTAGATATAAATATTTTTCCTACTCTCCACACAATAAAAAATTATTATATAAATTCTTTACCCCCATTTTTTAAAATCAATTATTAGTCATTAAACACCACAGAAATATCATTTTTAAGCTATTGTAAAAAAAAATTTAGTTAACAAAATTCATTCAAGCAACTTAATAATGTTTGAAATCTCTTAAAAATTAAAATTCTCAAAACATTCTCATTGAGATAGATTTTAACCGATAATTTATTTTTTTAGGTCATTCCTCTTATTGATTCCTACTCTTGCAAAAATTATGCGGAGGGTTATCATTCCTCTAAGTAGGGGTAGACGTTCGGTTCTTTGGTATTCGATTTTAGAAAAATGTGCATCATATTTATACCAAACTAAGATCGGTTCTGTTGGTTTTTTGCTACCTCGGTTCAGTTTAGTTTAGTGTTTTTAAATCGATTTTTTGGTGTGAATAAAAATAAAGTGGAAATATAATAAAGTATTAAGAGTTTCATGTATTTAATTAAAATAAATAAAAGGTAAACATGCTATATTATTTTTGGTTTCTCCCATACCTGAATGAATAAAGAATAGAGCAAATATAAAGACTCGCAATGTATGAGAATGTACATACACAGAAGCTAACAAATGTTTGCTAGTTGCTATAGTGAACAGAAGCTAACAAGCTAACAAGCGTTTGCTACAACAATCGTTTCAGAATTAGTTGTCATGTAAATATTTTGAGTAAAAAATGTATAAGTACTATTAACTAAGCAATTTAATTAAAAAAATTTAATAAAACTTCGATTCTTCAGTACATCATAGTTTTGGGACCCTTGCACTAAATTCGGAACCGAAGAATCAAAATTTCGAAATTATAGAACCGACACCAAATTGAAGAACCAAAATAATTTAATTCAGTTCGATTTTTTGATGTTTCGATATTTATGCCACCCCAACATCTAAGTACCACCACATTTTTTTCGCTTCTCAAGCTTTCTACTTGTGGCTCTATGGTAAGATGGAATTGAAGGATGGAAAAGGAAGAACAAGAAGAGGAAAATAAAAAGGATGGAAGAGGAAGAACAAGAAGCAGAAGAGGAATATAGATATTCAAAATTTATCAATTTAATAAAATTATAATATTTATTAATAATATAATTTTAAATTTCAAATTAACTGAAATAAATATTTTTTAGTTAGAAAAAGGGAGAAAAGAAAAAAGGTCTGACATTTATCTTAACTTTGACCGAAATAGTTTGTATTAATAGTGATCTTTTGGTGGGGTACCACATTTACTCATTGCACTAGTTAATATTGTACTCCCTTAAAATCCAATATATGTGTCACAGGACTTTATAATAATGCATCATTATAAAGATAATGTGTCAACGTGAATAGATATGATCTGAAATTTGTATAAAAACATACAAGTAAAAAGATCTTTATAAAGTTTATCGTTAATTAATAATTTGAACCAAAAATTAAAAAATAATCAGGCTTTTTGTTCAGAAAATAGTAATCAAGAAAATGAAAGAAAAGAAATGAATAAGAAGCCAAATTCGACTAAGAAAATTCTTCTTCCCAAAAAAAAGAACAAGCCAATTCAATTTATATTATTCTCACCAGCTCAACTATTTTGGACAGGTGTCAGCATCTGAATGTTTAAGGCCACTCCTTTTTACTGTCAATTTTTTGTTGTACTAATACTCTTTAGATTGTTGTAGTAATAAATATTCTTTTAGATGAATGTCCCCACTTTTGGCAAGTCTATCACAATTTATTCAATTATGGAAAAATGGTTAAATATGCCTCTAAACTATTTTAAAAGGTTTAGATATACTCTTCGTTTAAAGTTTGGTTCACTGATGCCCTCGCCATTCAACTTTTGAGTCCAAATATGCCCTTATGGACGTTAGTTGTCATGTTGGACATATCCAACTTCATTTATTTTTCATTTCTTTAAATGATCACATGGGAATTGCCATGTCATTTTGGCATTACACATCCAATATTTATATGAAAATGGAAAGATATTCGGACTCTAAAATACCTAATGAGATCCATAAATAACCCCCTTTTAAATAAATTATCACGACCAATTTTCAACAATTTTAGTTTATTTTTATTTTTTTTGATTAAATTCCGAAAAAAGAAAAAGAGTGTAATTGATTAATAAAAAATGCAAAAATATGAAAAAAGTATAAAAATTTACGCTAAAAATCATTAAAAATAATTATAGTAACCTTAAATTCAATTAAAACTTTTTTTTATTTTTTCGATAAATCCGAAATGAGTATATTACTTAATAAAAGTATTAAAAAAAAATAAAAATTGTAAGAACTTTTTAGCGTTTGCGACAAGGCAAGATTTTATTTCTGGAAAAATAGGCTGAGGCGACGGAGCCCCCACGCGGACTGTTTTTTTTTTCATGGGCGGACGGGACCGTCGCAGGTATCGTACAAAAAAAATTGGAAAAATCTGAAATTGGGGTACTGAAAATCGACTCTCTGACCGTCACGACGAAAATGGCAGAGGACCGTCACAGGGTGTGTGACGGACCCCTGTCACAGCAGCCTTCAGTGGACTCCACTCTCGACGATTGCGGACGACTGCAGGACGGACCGTATGCAGTCGCGATGGGCCGTCACAGGTTTGAGCAATCCCAGTCTGTGGTCGGATTTCTTTATACGTTTTTTTAAGGGACGTTTTTGGGACTATTCATGCTGTTAATATAAAGTTGAGGGTAATGTAATAAGTCTAATTACTTGGGGGTTAAAGGAGGTAACCTTAAGTGCATTAGTGGATATTAGTTGCCATCTTTTAAAAAACTTAATTATATGATAATTAGGGTAAAAGAAAGAGGGTTGAATAAAGGACAAACAGAACGAAAGAACAAGAGAGGGAAATCGAGTAGGAGATAGTAGGAGGAGAGAGAAACGAACGAGGATAGCAAGGACTTTTGAGACAAAATAGCTTGTTGATCGCCAATTCTTAGGTGGAGGTAGGTTATGGTTTTACACTATTCGTAGTAGTAAACTAGTAATAGCGAATGATAGTGTTGGGTAGTATATTAAAGGTCTTAATATGCTTAATTGTGTGTTATGCATGACTTAGATTTTATAATATATGATTGTGATAAAATAAGCATGATGAAGCGATGAATCTTCAATCTTGAAGAAAACCCTAATTCTACTTGTTAATGATGTGCCTTGGTATTAAAAGAAGGCGTGATGAACGAAAGTAGTGAGAGAGGGGATCGGGCTTTTGGCCCCAACGTTTCCCCAAAGGTACCAGGATAGTATATGAGGATCGGAGTTTCCACGTTCCGACACCAGGATCGTAGATGGATCGGGTTGGCCAGGCCGGTACCAGGATCGTATATGAGGAATCGGAGTGTCACTTCCAACACCAGCGATTAGTATGGATCGGGTGCCACGGTCCATGGACCAGGATAAGTATATGAGGACGGCGTGTAACATTACGACACCGGTAGTATATGGGATCGGGTTGCCAGGTACGGGGTACCAGGGGGATAGAATGAGGGCGGCAAGTGTCACGTACCGAACGGAGAGTAAAACTATACATGAATCTTGAAAGATACTAATATACTCAATCTAAAGAAACATGTTTCCCAAAAAAGAGTATGTGTGGAGGCTTGAGTCCTCATAGATATGATCGGTAATATTATACATGATGTTTATACTTTTGCTTATCACCGTTAAGAAATATTAGGATTTTAGAGTTATTCTGAGAATATTGCTTTCTATTTTTGAGTGGCCGATGATACCTATCAGTACTTGTGGTTGTCTGAACCCCTTTACTTTATGTTTTCTGATTAATATGGTATGCAGCAAACGCGCCGTCATCTTCGATCCAACAGTAATTCTGAGCCAGTCTTCGCCACACCGGATTATTCAGGGTGAGGCGTAATGCTTATAGCTTGGACTGTGCGATCTCCTTCCTGTTGTCTGATGCCTTGAAGTTTCGGCATAGACTAGCTTTTATTTGTTTTGCTTCTTAGAATACTCTTTAGTTTAGTAAAGTTGAAGTAATAGGATGTTCTTTGTGGTAGGTAGAATCCTGATTGTCGGAGGGAATTAAGTAGATGTTGGAATTTTAGAAGTTATTGAATTGTCTTTTATTTATTGAGTTTAAGTAGGTCAGTTTTCCGCATTAACTTTAATGTGCTTCGATATTAAATTGAAAGATAAGGTTTGTAGATGTGTGTTGGTCACGCTAACATAGGAGGGGTTAAATGGGGGGTGCAAGTAGCGGCTCAGGAGGTTTTGGGTCATGACAAACTGGTATCGAGAGCCAGTTGGAGGTTCGTTTGTGGTTCTCATCCAGACATAAGAAAGTCTCGTAGAGTCTTAAACTGAACGGTAGGGGACAACGCCTTAGCTTTCTTTGAGAGGCTATAGACGATTTAGGAGACAATTTCCATTCTTTTCTATTTCTATTTGTTGCCTATTATTGGCTCCAAATTAGGGGGTAATTCTCAGGTGCATAACACATTGCGTATCTGACACTCTTCACTCTATTTAGCAGGATGGTTTAGAGGAATAGGACGACTACGCCAAAACAGTCGCGATGACGATCAGGCCAAGCAAGATGCATGTGAGGGCCAGCCCCTGGTGGCTGTAGATCGGTAAGTCAACGAAGTGGCACGTTGCAAGAGGGCCGCGGTTAGAGGTGGTCGTGGAGGAACTGGCGTCTCTAGAGGGAGGAGGACGAGCACCACTAGACAAATCTGGTTCTGCTAGGGCGGGTGAGTCCTCCACGTCAGACTAAGGAGGTAGAGTGTAAGAGAAGGGGAGGATGGTGAGGAATGAAAAATAAACCAATGAGGAAATGACCCCCCAACAACACCTACCCAGAGATGACTCAACATCAGGCTCTTCTCGCCTTAGCCGTAGTGCGGTTGTTGATCAGGGCTAGGCCCATCCCCAATGTTTCTGCCACCAACACCTCCGGTTGCAGAGGTACAACATGCAGCCACTATTGCTCCTCGTATTGATGCGCCTCATTGGACATAGGCACGTTTCCACCGCCTGACTAATGGGCCTATAATGACGAATATCAGCATGAACTTTTTTAGTAAGTTTCTTGAAATTGAAACCTCCGTCTTCAAGGATGAGAAGAATCTGAGGAGTGCTTACGATTTTCTGGTTTGTTTGACTGTCATGACTACTACACAAGATGGGATGTAGAACGGGTTGGTGTTGAGTTGTGATGATCAGGTTCAAACGGAACCGCCAAAATGATGCCTCCGGTGGCAGTCACATGTTGTGAATGTCAACCAAAGGAGGCACCACCTATGATTGAGGCCTCATTCTCTAGTTTGTTTATGGAAAGTATATCCCGCGTACTTTGCCAGCGGATAGGAAAGGGATGAGTTTATGAGGCCTAGAGAAAGGTTAGGATGTCGGTCAATGCATATGAGGCTAAGTTTCGATGCACTATCCAGATATGCAACCCAACCTATGTTCAGTCCAACAAGAGGGATTCGCGTTTGTGAAGGGGTTGAGATCAAGAAGGTTGCGAATTTAATTCTTCAGGTAGCCGTACGGCAAATACTTCCAAGAAGTGGGTTAGATTTGCGTGGTAGGAGGGGAAGGAGTGAAGCCAGATGAATTCACCATGGCATCGACACCTCAAAGAGGTGTCGAAAGGGAGGGAAGGTGAGTTTAATGGCTTCGTACTCAGAGGACAGGGTTCCGGAAGGTTACTAGTTCGACCCCTTCAGTCTCACTACAGATGTAGTTGGGTGTCCCACCTCAGACCTGGTCACACTTCCCTGAGATACTAGGTGAATCTAGGAGTGTTATGGGTGTGGGGGAGACTGGGCATCTCAAGAGGGATGTTCCAAAAAAGAGGTAGACCCACAACAGAGCTAGAGGTAGAGGTGGTCATGGCAGAGGGCCGTTATCTAGAGGGAGGGCGGGTGGCCGATTCCGGGGTAATGTTGGTCACGACGCTAAACCCGCGGTCGGCGCCAACCGGGTTGATGGGCAAACGGGAAGCCACTAAAATCACAAATCGGTAGGTACAACGGACACCATCCCAAAGCCAAACCGAAAAGGGCAGCATTGTATGCTTTCCACTACGCGACGAGATAGAGACAGTGCAGGAGCACAGGATAGATGTTGTCATCAAACAGGTAATATTAGGGTTTGTGTTCGCATGGCTTCTGGATTGTTTGATCCATGATTTTTTTCCAAACCTTTCTCAGCCTATGTATTACCTTCCTCTCTTGCATAATGGGATCTAAATTTACACAATTGTGAAGGTTACTTGCAGTACAACGCGATTCGGGTTTCTACTCCCCGGGGGGTGACGGTTTGAGTCGAGTAGATTGAAAAGGAGCGCCACATAGGTCTGGTGGTGAAATGTGTGGCGTACAAGGCACACCCGAAGTGAGGAATTGGTTATCTTAAGAATGCCGTGATCTTTGATCCCCAGCTGTACCCATGTAATGTACCCTCTCGGGGGTATTGGACATTGGCTCTATCCCGCCATGACCGGATGACGATGGATGCCCCCCCACCAACAGAACCTGCGTAATGGATAAAACAAGGTGCGTTAGCAAGCATGGGAGAAAGATCCGTCTTAGGTGGGAGGGGGTGACTACACTTCCAATTGTGACGGTGCATATATATCTCAATTTCTTCTTGCTAAGAAAATGGTTTTAGTTAAAGGGTTGCTGGGCTTCTAGCATTTTCTGGCCACAATCTCATAGGATGAACTACCCAAAGTAGTACCTCGGTTGGAGGCGGTCTTCGGCCCCGGTCCGTTGTGTTGCTTGGACATGTGTTCCCTCCGCAGATTCTTCAGGTATGCCGACCAAGATAGGGATATTGACTTTGTTTTTGTTGTCTGAACCGGGTGTCTGCCCCATTTCTGATTAACCCCATTATAGGAATGGACCACCACTTTGGGGACGGGGGTAAAACAGTTACGACAGTAATTAAAAAGCAACTTCAAGAAGCTTGTTCAGCAAAGGATTCATCTAGACACGTGGCCACGTCTCCTTGGGGTAGCTGCTCCAAGGTTTTGTTGTGAAGAAGTAAGGATGGGACAGTTGTAGGCATGTGATACAACCGTAGACTACGGCCAGTCGAATCCAAGGTGACCATAAAGAAAAGTAAGCTCTTTACTCGCATTTGAGGACTTGTTCGATCAGTACAAGGTGCTTGGGTCTCTCTAAGATGGACTTGAGATCGTTAATCTCAATTGGAAAATATAGGGAACGGGGATGTGAAAAGACTGCCTTGTTAGAAACAGGATGGGCATACGAATTGTAGTGATGTCTTTTGGTTACGAATTGCCCCTGCTGCGTTATGAGTTTGATGAACAGGATTTTTTAAGCCATATTTAGATCCTCTTGTGATCGTATTTATTGATGATATACTGACATACTCCAAGAGTGAGAAGGAACATGAGGAGTATTTGAGAGGGTTTATTGGAAATGTTGAGGGAGAAAAAAGCTTATGCAAGCTCTACATGTGAGTTTTGTAGATGCAGTGTCTTCTTGCGGGCACCGTGGTTTTAAGGATGGACGTGATGGTGGTACTTATAAGATGCGGAGTATAAGAATTGGGTAAAGAACCTACTAATTGTCAAGAATAAGGAGCTTTGTTGGGTTAGCTAGCTACTACTACCGGTACCCGGCCGATTGTGTCAAGGGATTCTCTTCTTTGCTTCCAACTGACGAACTTGACTAAGCCAAATGTGCCATTTGTATGTCCGGATGAGTGTGAGGAAGCTTTTTCAGAAGCTCA
>JAKWJA010002404.1:0-44418 GCA_027704765.1 Solanum habrochaites | reverse complement strand
AGCCTTTCTTTGGGAGCTAAAATCTTTATTGTTATTTTTTTTCTTTCAATCTATCTTGGCAACTATTTATTGTTCCCTTTTCCTAATTATCGCAAAATATACCAAAATAATATATAATATATAACAAAAATAATTATAATTGATTATAGTAAAAAAAATTAATACCGATTAAAAAACCAAACTTATAAAATATGTTAATTAATTAATAGAGAATATATTGATAATATGTATTTAATGAAAAATATATTTTAATCTTAATAAACATATTTTTTGTTTATGGACACATTTTTACTTTCTTTTCAACAGTAGAAAACTATTTCTGCACTTTATTATTTTGACAATCCCTGTAATTATTTCAACATTTTCTTTTCCCAAAATTGGCACTTCTGGCCTCCCAACGCCAATGCAAACTCTTTAGAATTACGTTTCACCATGTGATATTTATTTTAAGGTTGTCCTCAAATTTTACCGTTATTTTATATTGATAATGGTTTTTTTCTACAGATAACAATATATCACTTACTTTTATGTTTCTTTTTTTTTGTCTCTTTTTTTTATTTTTTTATTAAAAATATTTTCATAATTTTTTTTTCGTGTGTCCAACATCTTGAATGGTTACACTGACAATGATCAACCACCGACAAATCAATATCTTATAAATCCATCCTTACGATTCCTATATAATTTTTAATATGTCTAAAAACTGATAATAATAACTCATAATCGATCAACTTCAAATGGAACGAAATCAATTAATATGTAGCCCTAACAACTTCAGAGGCATTGATGTATAACTTATCCAAAAAAATACCAATTAAAAAAAATATACTTTTTCTTCTTTTTGGTTACATAATGAGCTTTCAATTCGTTTCGTTCTTTAATTCTTTTTCGATACTAATTAAGTTTTAAAGTGTTGTTCGGGTTCAATAGGAACTAATGTAATGTTCGATGTATCTAAAATAAATTTTAAAAACACCTTTAACATCTAATGATTGAAATTTATTTCTAATTCAATTAAACGCTATGAGCTTGTTGCATTTTTCGTTCGTATCCAAATATATTATAACTACATAAATTAATGTTTTTGTGTGGGACAAATTTAAATATATTATTTAATTCATATAAATATAATCTAGTTCATGTTGATTTAGATACATGTAATTGTAATCTGTTCATGAATCTGGTTGAAATAATATCTATGTAATCGATTACAATTTATCGGATGTCAATATATATAATACGTTGTTAAAATGTATAATGGAACTAACTACAAACCCAAAATATTCGTATAATTATTTTATATATATAATGACATAGATAAAAATACGTCATAGATACATCTAACTATTTTGTAATTTAGTTCGAAGGTCGAGACTAAAACAACACAAAACCAGGAAAAGATATTCAATATCAATTTTATTCATAGTCATCTTGATCATGAATATTGCGTTTACTTGATAACCTTTAAAACAGTATAATCTATAGAGCTCTTTTTTCGACTATTTTTAAATGGTGGTAAATTGGAGATATAATTATTTGAAAATATAAAATACTTAATATATATGATCTATACTTTCTAATGAAATAGTTTTTTGAATTCTTTTCTTTTTTTATTCGACCCCTCTACATCCTATCATAGTCATTGTTATACTACAAAAGTTAGCCAAACCAAAATGTTTTATATCAAACTATTCACACTAATATAAAAATTAAAGGTTATCCATAGTGAATAAGTAAAAGATATGTTCATATAACATAATTTTTTAAATTTATTTTTCATGACTCAGTTTATTGACAAAAATATATGATAGAAAATAAAAGTTATCACTTAACTAGTAACTTTTTAAATTTTGGTTCAGTATATAAATTACTTATTTTTCCCACAATTAATAAAAATATCTATTAACATAGCCTGTAAATGTTGGGAGGGGGGGGAAAGTTCGTGAAAAAAAAATTTCAATGAAAAATATAGAATTTTTTTGCGTGTCATTTGGAAGTTTGACTTTGATACAATTAACTTCAGATATACGAAAGATTCACCAATCAATGATATCATATGTAACTTTCATCTCTTAAATTAATTAATACTTGTATGTTTTTATTTATTTTGAAACTACTTTTTTTTAGCTAGTGAAAAAGTTATTTTTAAAGCTTTCTTTTTAAACCTTCATTTACTTTTAACTTTTCACACGCTTGTTTAAGATAAGAGATTAACAATTAGTTTTGATACATTTGACATTACTTTAATCTAAAATTACAAATTCAAAAAAACAAAATATTTAATTAAATTTCGGATTCGAATCAAAATTGACTAACAAATTTGAAAGTTGAGGAACATTTGTAATAATACCTCAATTACATCTTGATCAAATACTAAATTTCATCAATTTGGACGTAACTGATTTGTTTTTAACTGAATTATGTTAAATGGAAATCTTAGATGAAGGAGACTTAATTTTAAAAGGCCATGTATACTTCATAAAGAAAGAAAATATTTATATAGAGTCCATAATTTAAATAATTAAAAACAAAACATAAATTTCAACAAAGTTTGGTCCATATATAGCAACTCATACAACTGTCACCCGTTTTAAGCTGTGAGCATGAGTATTAATTTCATAATTATTATTATTTGATATCACCACAAATTTTGGGTAAGTCCCCTCTAGAAAGATTCACATTTTTGACTACAATACATCTTATATTTAAGTATGTTGATGTATATAATTTGATTGTTAATATTAGTATATAGTGATTAGAGACGAGTTTTAGAAGGAAGTATGGTGTTTATCGAATCATCTCTTTTATTAAATCTTTGCAAGGATAAAGATAGATTCAGTAATTTAAAGAATTTTAAAATTCACCATAAAAAGTTCACGATCCCTTATCTAACTCGTATCGGATAAATCAGCGAGTGTGAGTCCTATTTTTCTAACTAATATTAAATGGATATAATCATCATAAAGGATCAAAGTATTGCAATTACTAGTTTTAATCATGGTCATCCTCATTATTTGTCCTCAGATTAATTTTACATTCTAAATTGAGCACTAATTCTAGTAATATTTACTAATTATTGACTTAATTTCACAAAAAAAATTATTCAACACGATTTTTCACTGGCAAGTGACGTTAAAATGTCTATATATTAAATCAACTACCAACAAAAGGGTTATTGAAATCAAAATTGGAATATCGCGTATATTTGGCAAATGTAAACGTGTAATATTTTTTTTAAATAAATCTTTTTTTATAATTGTGAAGTATTTGATCAAACTTTAAACTCAAACACGAGGCTTTTTGTCGGGGCACATTGATAACTTAATTTAATGATCCATCGTGAATTTATAATTTTTCCTATCAAATTAAATATTTATATCTCTATAATCTGTCGATGTCCTGCTTCAAAAAAATAAATAGATGATAAATTTGGTTAAAATTACATTATTTTATCCAAAGCATAAGGGATTAATTTCCTTCTTGATTTGTTTACTCTTAAAAAAAAAAAGACAAATTCTCCAGTTTATAAGAAAATGATTAGTTTCTCTTGCCATTTTTTTTTTCTTTTTAAAAAGGTTGTGACAAGAACAGAACGTGGGTGAGGTATTCCCAAAACAAATATACTTTATTTCTTTAATATGATGTAAGTTTTTAAGTTGTATGTGATGCAGATTGGTGATTTTTATTTTTTTTACATCAGAATTTTTCAAATTTTTAATTTTAAATTAAAAAAATTCTTGATAAAAACTATATCGTTTTTTTCCAAATGAGACCTGCACACAATATAAAATTAAATTAATTAAAATTTAATTTAAATATTGGACAATCAAACTAATTTTTTTTTCTCAAGTTTATATATTAATAAAGAAGGATACTTAAATTAGCTCATCCTCATTCAGTATATATTATTTTGAAGATTATAAAAAGTGCATATACACACATACGAATAGTATATTTATTGACTATGTATTAGTGATATTTTGAAATCTTAAAGTAAAAATTAAAAAAAATAAAGTATTATTAAGGTTTGACCCCTGAATTACTGAATATGTAAGGCCGCCCCCTTCCAGATCACGAAAAGAAAACACCGTGACATAAAAAGATAATAAAAAATTGTAAATGTTTGGAATGAGTTTTTATGGTTTATGATTTCTATATTAAAAGTTATAAATAGAAACTGAAATTTATGATTTATTTAAAAGTTAAATACTAAAGAATGGTTTTTAAATAATTTAAATTCAAAATCAATAAAATGAAGTCAATTCAAACATATTTTTCTACTAATTATTTTGGGATCTATGTTAGGATTAATAAGCTATTAATTTTCTTTCCCTGACCATAATGTAATGAAATATGTCATTCACCTTAGTTCGTTTTATTTTAATTACGCCAGGTCCCTCACTCAATAAATCAATTAGTCAAAATTATTGTCCCTCATTTCATGTATTTATAATATCAAAACAATTTAATCTACGTACTAAAATAAATGCAATCCTATAATTGTCAAGTATTTGATCGATAGTTTTTGGCTGAATATAAAAAACTAACTTTAACATTTCTATTTATTTTAACATAAATATAATTTATTCAATAAAATAAAAGGCTAAACCAAACCATTATTTAGTTGTGTGGTTTTAGAGCCCTGATTTTCAGTGGTTTAAATTTCCTTTCAGAAGGTCATGAAAAATAGACCCCACTTTTTCATGTTTTAACAAATATTGATTATAATTTTTTGTTTGAACATGTTCAAAATTTTGTTGATATTGAATTACTTTAGCATCATATTAATTGAAAAAAATTATAATTATAGTATATTTTTTTTAATGTTTTAATATTAAGTTTTAAAATATTAAATTAATATAATTAAATTCAATTTTAAAAATTAACCAAAACTAGAGAATAAAATGGTGACAATTATTTAAAATGAGGGTCACTTTCCATAATTTTTTTTGGGTAAATGTATAAGATTTTATTTTTGTTAAAGGGGGTTAATTTTAATTAATCGAAACTACAAAACCTAAAAAAAAAACATCGCGTGTTAATACTAAAAACAACGATTTACTTTCTACTTTTTGACTACATAGAGACCGAAAAATAAATGCATCACACATCCACTATCATCATTATTTTTGTTCTGAGGTTTGAAAAAAAAATTAATTAGGTTTTTTAACTTAAAATAAATCATATTGATTACGTTTGAAATTAAAACTCCACTTAGTTATTTCATTCACCAATTCAATATATACCTTTTTTCCTATTGATACTTGTTTTTAATAAAGTAATTTAGAAATTCCACGGTTTTCCATCCATCAGTAGCTATTTTTATCAACTTTTATTTGTTATTTTGAAAAAATAAAGTATGTTCTCACATATAAAGTATTTAGGGGAAATGGTTTTAAAAACTTTTTAGAAAAAAATTTGCACTAAATTATTTTTCTCACTTAAAGTTGGGAAACTTTATGCAACTACCTCAAGTAAACTTCTTTAAGAAAAGTTTATCTGAAAGTTAACATAAGCTAATTGTCTCTTACATATATATTTTTTATTTGGATAATTTCTTTCAAAGATCAGTTTTGTGTAATGTGTAGTAATTATTTAAGTGGGTTGTGAGAAAAAAAATCTTATTTGGACAATCATCACATTTGCTTTTTGTAGAGATTAAAGAGATAATATAGCGCTAATCATTGATCCATCTAATTTATACTTATGTATAAATTATATATAATAAATATTTTTATCACTACACTTGTAATATAATTTTGATATAGTAAATTTAGTCGGTTGAAAGACCTATAATAGAAAGAAAACTAATTATTTTCCTCATTATCATTACTTTGGAGCGAGCAACTATAAGTTATTTTTTAGCTTAGGATGACAAATTTTCCGAGACTCTTTTACATAAAACTTACGTTCGTAGTATTCTCTGAACTCAGGTTAGATATAATATGGACACCTTTTGATTTATGTGCCACATTTCATTGTCATGACTCCACAAAGTTAAGAAGCGTGAGATATATTGAATTCTCTTTAAAACTAAAAAAAATTGTCAAATTATAAAAATAATTTCAAAAAAAAATTAATAAAATCTTAATTTAATTTAAAATGTATATCTAAATTTATTTTAGGATGATACTTCAAACATTTTCCTATTTTTGAAGAAAATAAAATTTGATTTTAAAAAGATACTTCGACCTTTTTTCTATTTTGAAGAAAAAAAAATAATGTTAATGACATGTAATATTCATGGCTTTTTAGCCTTGAAGGAGCAAGGCATTAAAACTAGAATGACAAGTTTATTATTTACTCCTAGTTATTTTGTGTACCAAATAAAGGAAAGAATTTGTAGGTAACATTTTCAATGTCTAAGGATTTTTCTAATACTCAAAATTAAAAATTGATTTAAATAAATAGTTTTTATTCGTGTACTCATATTCGTTAGTAATTATTTTTTTACCACAATTGCCATTAGGTAAGTATGATAGTCATAATTTTAATTGTCCATAATTTTCCTTTTCACTAAATAAAATTTTTTGACTAATATTTTAATCTATATTGTTTATCATATTAATTTATAAGAAAATTTAATTTATAATACTTTTTATATAGTTCTTAAATATTTAATTTTTTATTTAAAAATATTAAATTAAATGTAATCTAATTTAACTTTGAAATTATCAAATGACTTTCAAAAAATATAACATGACAAATACATGTAGATCTGAAGAATTATAATATTAAGTTGCTGATCAGCACTTCTTTATTTTTAATTAAATCCCCTCGTTAGAATCTCTCTAGATACATTAAACAATCGCTTGTAATGAGAATATTTTATTTTAATATTAAATTTTTTAAAAGTTAATCAAATTCTAATATAAATATCAAAGTCGGACAGATAGTCATTGGCAGCGGCTTCGCTGTGCACCCCGTTAGGACACTTGGGATGAAGGCCGCCGTGTTTCATTGCAGCAAACATGCCCCTTTGTGCTTGTAAGTATTCACGTAGGATTTTGTAGGTAGCACGTGCCTTAAACCTGTGTTGAAATCTTGACCCCTCTTTTTTTTGGGCTTTTGTATGGAAAATATATGTTCCCTTTAGTTGCCTGGTCTACTCAATTTCATTTAACTTGAAGTTCAAAGTTTGGGGCCAAAGATAATTAAATAGGCGGGTTTGTTAAAGAAGACAAATTTTTTATATTGATGTGGTTATTTATTTATTGATTTGGGAGCAATTTTTTTTTTTTGAAAAAGCTAACTTTTGGTATGAGTTAGGTCCAAGATCTAGTTTTAAAAATAAGGGGTCAGAGCATGGTCTATTTTCATCCAATATTGGTGTTGGAGCCTTCAAAATAAAAAATGTCCCGCACTCGATTCTAAGCTAATGACCATGAGAGGCCAGGGTGGTGTGTTAAAAATGACAAAAGTACTCAAATTTGGGTTACTGAGATGAGTAAACTCTTAATAAGGCGTGGACAATCCTTATTCCATTTTGCCCTAATTTTTTTGGGATGTGAGTTAGGTCCAAGAACCTAATTTAACTGGGTATTGGAGCGGGTCCCCGTCCCTCGATGTTTTTTGGGGCTTCAAATGGAAGAATGTCCACGCACCACATGCTAATGCATTGACATGTGGAGGTGAATGGGTGGGATGATAAATAATGACAAAGTCTCGTTAATGGTTAATGAGATAAGTCAACTGTGTATAAACTTGGACAATTTTTTCTCTCTTTGACGAAGCTTTTGGGATCTGACTTGTGTAGTTAGCCCAAAACCTAATTTAACAGGTCCATGTTTGGCTAGAATGGTGTAAATGCTACTCTTTTCTTGAAAAAATATTCATGAAGTATTTACATAACGTGATCTCTGAAACAAAATGACACTAGTTACCGAAAGTTATTTGTCGGTTGTTATTTAGGGGGGCTGATTGTGTAGTTAAGGTTGAGGTCTAAGCTTTTTTTTGTTTGCAAAATATAATATAACTTAAATTATAGTTAAAGTAGAAGTTGAACTCAAATCCTCTTTTAATTTAAATTAGTTTGATAATGAAGTCAAGAATATAAGTTACTTATAATATGATAATTAAACTTTTATTTTTTTCTTTTATAAATTCGATATCATTTTTTTTTTTTTAAAATTCTCCATACGCTACTTATAATTTAAACTTCTATTAAAGATTTCAACGAAGACACAAAATTTGACAATAAAACATATGCATTATGACCTCAACATGCATAGTCAAGAGTTGTTCCAATTAGTCTCTGGACATTACTATTTAGTATGTGATTATTATATACATTCAATTTTGATGAGTTGAAAATTTTCAAATATATGTGATTGAAGTTGATTATATAGCAAAATGTTGATGACTAATCGTATATGATAAAATACATATGTGAATGGTTTTGTGAGATATGTACATAAACATTTTCAAAGTTTAATTACGTTGGAATGCTTTAAAGATATTGTATCACACATTCAAATTAATTGTAATTAACATCTATAGCAAATTAAAATTTTAACAGGCTATCAAGTAATTCATCCCTTTTATTTATATTCTTATGCACAAGTATGTTTTATAACATTAAGAATTGTATTTCCTATTTAGTGTATTTTAGAGCCCGAATTGAGGCTTTAAATTTTCAAGGAGTTCAAAATCTCTAATGAAGGAGGAAACACGTTTTTGTATCGATAATTCATCGTCAGTGTACGTGAAGTTTCAGTACTTAAAAATTAATTGTGGAGACTCTTGTTTGAAAGTTAATTAGATTAACTCTAATTTGATAATTTCAAAGAAAACTTAAAAATTATTAAAAAATATATGACACTGTAAATTATAAATTACATTTTTTACCACATCTTAATGAATAACGAAAAATATAATCATAAATCTTAATCAAAATTTTTATTATTTAACTTTAATAAAGAAAATCATATCAGTTAACAGTGAATAAAAAATATAATAAGTTGCTTCAGTTGGCAAGAAATGTGATCCATATACTCAGGTCCCTAAAGGCAAAAATTATTTTCTTGTGCAGTATGGAATGCACAATTATGGTCCACGGTTTCTCACTTCCATGAAAAATGATGCCTTAATACCAAAGTGAATCATAATGTTCTTACTTATTCTTATTAATATTTTCGAGTTCTTGAGCCTTTAAAAATAAAATTATTTCAATATCATTACCTATTTTTTTAACATACAATAATGGTAACTATGTTATTTTTAACATGGATTTAAGTTATAATTAATTAGCAATATATTTATATACAAAATGAATGTAAAAAGAAAATATTACGAATTTCTATTTATGAACTAAAGAGAATACTATAAAGATTTTTCGACTAAGATTATTTTATATACAATAAACATAATAAATAATATAATTCCTTAATTTAATTTTAGTGATAATTATGATCCTCCACTTTGAGTGTGCACAAGTAGATGTTAAAAGTTGTATAAATTGAACTAGTAGATACACTGTAGGCGTAAAATTTCTATATAGGATGTCATGTAGATGAATGTATCCTATTTTTTTATTTTATAAAGTTAAAGGTCATGGTTGCCAGCGGATCCAGAAATTTCATGAAGCGTGTCCCAGTATTAAAGTGAATCCACTCTTCTTAAAAAGGTGAAAAATTCGTTTCAGTGAGATTCGAACACACAACACTTTACGTTCGCGTGTCTATCATCTCTTTCAAGGCGCCTGAAACCACCAAATTATTAATTATATTGTTGTGTTAAGGGTGTCCCAAAATTGTTGTTTAAGCCACTTTGTTTATTATTTTTACTTGTATATATGCTACATAATTGTTTGTTATCTATGCTTGTGGTGAAAGCTGGCTGAATGACTAAGATGATCGAGACCACTCAATCAGTTTGACACTCTTGCCCTAACATAAGGGTGGCTTATGCCACCGGTAATTATGGCCCTGTTGACGCCAAGTTAAGTGCGGGTCGCGATTAATGCTTACCAGATTATGTATTATGCCCCATAAATCTCTGAGTAGTCTCAATCTACAAAAATAAATAAATAGTAATTTTGAATTTAAATTTAAGACATACAATGGTTTTAATCTCATTCGTCCTAAGTTCCAAGTTCACGGATCACTCCCTTAGCATATTTTATTCATCTAATTAATCTTCAAATCTCATAGTAAAGTTGTTTTAGTGATGAAATTCATTTACCTGAAACAATGCATATTTAATTAAGTTAAAACCCCCCAGACACCATTATCTTTTAGAATCTTTTTCTCTAAACTTACTTTCTAAACTTTTACCTTGGATATAGTTGGAAAAAAGTTGATTGAATTGATACCCATAATTGACTTAGTAACCCGCGTTATCATGGATATATGGTAAACAGCAAAGTCCCTCTTCCACGCAAAACTAAATTGTCTCACAAATGAAAATGTTGTCATTTTTATGGAACACACATTATTATTCTCTAACTATAACGATCAGGGTTATTTGTGTGAAAAATGAGATCCGTCATTCTAATTCATTACTTTTGAACCAACGAGAGAAGAGGAAATGCAATAATGTCTATATATATTCAGTTCATCTAGACTTAATACTTTCAACGTGAAATTCACAAAATTATAATAATAAAAACTATAATAAATTCAATGCTAAGAACTTTAAACGTTGAGTTGTTAAAGCTTAATCCTAAATTGTCTATGATTATATTGTAAAAGAAATTGTTAAACTATGGGTCATAGGATACCCTAATCCAATACCCTATCCCCATTTAGGTACTTAACCCCCTTCCTCCTTTCTATTAACATCTTTTAAAGAAGAAGAAAAAGCAAAAGCTAAAAAAAAGTAACCATTAGGCCATAACTAACTATAAACTTGTCTACTTACAAAAGGTTCCATGATTTCTTTTTGATAAATATGTATTTTAATTTATATTACTATATAACTACTAGCCAAAACAGGTATAGCGGAATCTCCATTATATATAATTGCTCCAATGGTATAAAGCATATACCCAATCAAGATATTAAACTATTCATACGTATAAATTAAACCCACACACTACCACTAATGAAGGATTTAGCGACAATAATATAATTATCGCTATATCTATCCTTTGTATATGATGTAATTTTTCAACGAAGAATATACATTAGACCACCCTTCCTAAAGGTGGCTTTATCCATGTTGAGTATTGATAGTATGTACACCAAGTGTTTGGTGCATAAGTAGGTGTATGCCGGCAAAAATTGAAAAGGAAATCTTTCTATAATATGGTCAAAGATTGACTTTATATATGAAAAAGTGATCTTCTTTGTCTTTGCAACAAGAACTTGTGGGACATTAATTAAAGACTAGATATTTTCATGTATCCCATCAATTTATTTATTTTTTCTAAAAAGAAAAAAAAAGTTATTAGAAGACTACCTAGAGTTGTATTAAAAGGTAAAAGTAGATGGAAAGAGACTTAACAAAGTTAATGTAAGTCAAGAGAATAGTCAAATATAAACCTTTCAAGCAGAATTATTGCAAACCACCAACATTAATCATGTTTTAACATTTTGTAGTGCTTTGGGATTAGCAATAATCCCAAGTTGGTAAATTTTGGTATGGTCATTGTTATGATGAAGAAATGTTGTTATAAAGCAATAATAATTTTTGGCATAAGTTTTTTGGCAACTTAAGTTCTTTATCTTTTTGCACCCCTTGAAAATTATTACTTTCTTTTTTTGCCATTGCTACTCTAACAAATAAATGATTTTTTTAATAATTATTTATTATAAGTAATATATTGTTATATCATATTTAACAACAATAATAAATATGAATATTGATAATGATCACTTTATATACAGCGGCGTAGCTGGCATCCAATTGGAGATCATTCATCGAAAAATTATGATGTATATGTATGTCAAAATCTACATTTAAAGAATATGTATTTGAAATTGGACATTCTTGACAAAAACTATGTCATGGTAATGAGTGTCTATTTGAATGAAGGAGCATCGATTCATACCCCAAATAGCACAATATTTTCTTTTATTTTATTTGATAGTCACCTATCATTATTCTTAGACACCCTCAATAAATTTTTTGACCCCGTCATCATTCATATAAATGTTGTTAAAATTTTTAATGACTCTAGATGTAACTATGTTAACTCAATTGCTAACAAAGATTTTTACAATAGTAATTACTATACCGCTAATAGAAAAATCTATTGTCAGTGGATGCCTCTTTTACTGTGGTGGCTCTGTGTGAGAGTAGGAAGAAACACTTAAATAGTTGCTCATTTAACGAAAATATGATAGTTGATAGTAGGGGTATAAAATCGGTGGATTGAGTTATTGAAGATACTTAAGGGTGATATAAAAATTAAGTAGGGTCCTGACCTTGCTCAACTTACTTTGGGCTCAAGTGAGCATAAAAATGAGTTGTGTGCTGACCCACCCAATTTGACCTGCTTAATTTCAATTATTTTATATATTGTTATTTAAGTTTTATATCCATAATTTGAGTTTAACTCAAGAAAATTTAAAATTCAAATGGATAGATAAATCCTAAAAAATATAAAAAGATAGTGATTCATCCTTCAATAAGAGCAAGATACATTACATCAATGCAAATAAAGAATCTTAAAACATACTGAAATTGAAGATTAAATTGGGCTTGATTGAGATTTCTCTTAAATTGAGTTAAGATTTTATGAATTAAGAGATTAAACACAATTTAAATTATCTTAAACCCAACACTTAAACAAATTGGACGGATTATCAATAGCTAGGCTCATTTTTTACAACCTAATTTATAACATTTCTCTTTAGTGTGTTCCAATCAATGCTACAACATTTATACAAAGCTTTTAACTTTCTTGCTTAGCATTTAATGTTTATTTATAAGAGGACACCATAAAAATATTCACTATCTTTTCATTAAAAAATGTTGGATGATTATTTTTATAATAAAAATAATAATCAATATCTTCATATAAAAGAACTAGGAAGCTTCCCAATATTTTAGGGAGTATCTGTTTATAATATACGTTTTTTTCAATTATTGAGAAATGAATGAAAAAATTATGTTCTATTATGTAATGCTATTTTTTTATATGTCAACTAGCCTATGTAATTAATTTTTGAATGAATGACTAAATGGGTTAAAAATCCTTCAATTAAGGGATAATTAGGGCTTGAATATTGGCCTATCCAATTTATAAAAGAGATTTTTTTAAAATGGATATAGTTTAAGCCTTATTAACAATATATAATTATAGTTTAGGTCTTTATCATTCATAGCAACTCTATGATATATTAGGTAAATAAATCAATTATTTTTTTTAAATGTCAAATGCCTGTATTTATTGTATTCATACGAGCATTTAGGGTGTATCGATGAATACAGCCCGGATGTATACAAAGATACATACAAACAACAAAAATACAAGAGACTATTCATTTTTATTTGTATTCATTCACTTCTATTGTCCATGAGCATATTAAAGTTGTATACGAATACATTTTAGGTATATACGAAGATATAAAAATACTTCATTCGTCTCATTTTATGTGACACGATTTTCCTTTTAGTCCATCTCAAAAAAGAATATCATCTTACTATAACTACAATGAGAAACAATTTACCTTTAAAATTCTTCTTTTACCCTTGATGAAATGATGTATTTACAAGCACACAAAAATTTAAGAATTATTTTAGACCATAAATTCAAAAATCTTCATTTTCCTCAAATATCATGCCAAGTCAAACAATACCACGTAAAATGAAATGGAGGGAGTAAAATATAGAAGAATCCGCTCTTGTATCACTTATATTTCTTCGTTCTAATGTAGAAAATACAGAGATAGTATATTTTATTCAAAATATACATAAAATATATGTCTATACACAACATATACATTATATGTGCTATGTATATAGTGTAATAACAACAACATATGTTCATTAAGGCTACTATTTTAGAACAAAGTTTGATTTATCTTTTCTTTCATTCATGAGTTTGTCTATGCAATCGAATATAATATGAATTAAATATTGTTATGTTTTCAAAAACAGCAAATGTTTGGTGGAAAATGTTGGTCAAAGATACACTCTTTTAATAGAGATTGCATTAAATTTTGTAGACCATCTTCACATCTAATTCAACTTAACGTCCCGTGGAGGGAATGGGTGCTTTTATTAAATTTCCTTATCTTGACTACTACTAAAATTAATTTGGGATTTCAACAAAAAAAATTGTGAAAAGAACTCCTTTTCAATTTAAATTTTAATTTAAAAGTATGACAAAGTACATAAATCTCATATATTCATAGGTTAATTACATTCTATTTACAAAGTTTTTCTAATTACAATTTTTTTATTTTTCATCACTCGCGGATACACTACTTTATTGTCGGATACATTATATTGCAAATGATACATTACTGAAGATTCAGTTGTGTCAGACACATTCATATGTTGTCGGATACATTACTTAAGATTCTTTTGCATCATAAACATTTCAAATACATTTGACTCCAGATAAATAGTCTTTCAAATAAATAAAAGTGACTGTATGTATCAGATACTAAAATATAATGAAATTTGTCATAGTTATGTATCAGATACATAATTATGAACATGATTCATAATGGGAGGGATGTATCCGAGATTAGGAGAAAGAGAAGGAAAAAAGAGATCTTTGTAATTTTTAAAAATGGTTGAAAATTTTAGAGATTATGTGATTATTTATTAAGTTATGTATTTATATAATTTTTCCTTCAATATAAGTACGCGTTCAACGTAGATTTATGTGATCTTGACTAGTTTGGGGAATACTGTATTCTTTCACCGGAAACAATTAAATACCTATAGTAGCTGAGATTTATGCGGAATATTTCTCTCCCATTACATACAATAGTATAGCACTATGGATACAGAGGCCAAATTGCTTGAAAAAAAAACATGATTTGTACACCTGAATGGAAATTTACAGAAGATTGATTGATACAAAAAATAAGAAGAGAGAGCATGATGAGAAAAGTTGAAAATAATTTTTTTTACAAAAATTATAAAGTTACTTACGATTTGTTGTGTCAAATAAAATGAAAACAAAAACGTGAAACGTTAAGAAAAATACAATAGTGATCTACAAGGGATTACCTTAAGGCTAACAACATCCTCTCAAGGATTAAAAACTATTATTATTTTAAACTTTATTATTTCTGTCTTGATTAATGATTTTTGAGGTTGTTGATTATATAATCCTAACCAATTTAAATAAAGAAAATTACGAAATTCTTCAAACTCTTCTATCCAATATAATTATTTAGATATATAATCCCAACCTATCTTATAAATCACATTGAGATACAATTTAAATCTTTTATTATCTCCACTAACTAAGGTTTCGTTTGGTGGTTGGATAAACAACATCAATTTCGTATAAGTTATACAAAATTGGTAGATAAATATGTAATATGTTGTTGCAGGATCAGTTTAATCGATTGTTGAAAAATTAGAACAAAATGAATAATGCCACATATTTGTTATAAAGTAAATCTATATATTATTTTATCATTAATAGAATGTAAAATAACGATGATAGGAAATATAACCTGCATTGGAAATAATTACATAAATTTTTAAGCCTCTTTTATACTTCCAACTCATATGTTGTGAGGAAACATATTATTCAAGAACAATGCATGGAAACTGTGTCCAAGTCAGTGGAGACAAGACAAAACGATCCCAAATTCCCACGAAATCTATCCACCCTCACTGTGCTTCACCCTGAAATTGAAAAAAATTACAATTCAACCTTATCTTTGCGCAATACCCAACTCCCCGATCCATATTAGGAACAATAGCTGAAAGGATATTGAGTAATAGATACCCCGAGTATCTTGAACTATATGAGTGGCTTCCCGGATATTGCCAACACTTAGAAAGCTAAACCTGGTGGAGACCAAACAACCTCGGCGCCCATACTTATTTTCTATCTCTACCTCCTTCGCCCATGGGGCTTAGGTAGGGTGGGGTTATTCTCTTGGTTATGTTCCCTACTTGAGATCCACTTCGGTGTGGCCCTTTCTTTTCCCCCTTCCCTTCCCCTTCTCTCCATGTCCTCTGCCACGACCACGTCTCTTGCTATGGGCTCTGCAGGCTAGAGCTACTAATTTGTGTCAGGCACCTAGTATAACCATCTATGTACCGAAGAGATAAAGAGGTTAGATATCAATATAGAACGCTAGGATTATCAATGGAATCAAGCTTATAAACAAAAGAAGAAAGGAAAGAAGAGAGTATTTTGTTAAGTCATGTAGCCTCTTTCAGAAAGTTACAAAGTCTTTGTTACGTTCAATCAAGACTCAAAATAGAATCGTATTGGTACTACGAGATCAACGAACCAAGGCTCTAATATTAAGTTACATTAGTCAGACTGTCGTGGTTGATTGAAAACCCACACAAACCCACTTGGTGGGAAAGGCCGACAACTAACCCAAGCTAACCCAAAAACATCATTTATAAACCAAGTCTTCATATAATAAATTTAATTAAAATACTATTTTTCAAACAACTAATGATGAGTCCGCGTAAAACTCAATCAATAGTCTAAACAATTCAACTTTAAGGAGTGAGTCCCATAAAATCAACCCATCATCAAAAGCATTGTGCGGGAATAAATCCTTATGAACAGGGGCGGGACCCAAGTAGCAGTTAACCAGATGAGGGTGCTCGAGCATCAATGATTTCGAAATTTTGGATATATATATATATATATATCATATAAATATGATAACCCAATGTTATTATAATTAAATGGCACCCATAGAACAAAAACAGTTGTGGAATGAGCTATTTTAAAACTCTGCAATAAGAGGCACGCGTAGCCACTGGCGAGGGGTCGAAACCCACGGGATCCGCACTGCTTAAGAATCTTAAAGTCGTGAATATGTGAAGGAGTATTCTTCTTTATTATATAGAGAAAGTACTTAGCTAGAGAAACATGTTCTTTTTAACACTTAACTTAATAACTACATAAATGATTTACTTTAATTAATTAACAAACAACAAACTGATTAATCAGGTGTGCAAGGAACTTCATGTTCTTCTATCAACAATTCCATAGTCATTACCTATGGAAACACTTCACATAGAAATTTTTCTCATTATTTACGTATACTTTAAAAGTATTAAAATCACTAAGAATTTTTGTTAATTAAAGGAACATTTTCGTTAATTGAAAAAGAAAAAACTCTTTTGATCTTTTTTTAGAAAAAATGTGAGCAAGTGTTTATCAGCCTCAACGTTTGTATTTATTGTAGACACCAAACATGATCACGTAACACTTAATAATGTTTAAAAATCCACTAAGAAACAAAATGATTATGTTAATCCATTTGTGGCAAACAAACGTGAGACATTTTTTTCTCAAGTAGCAACACACAAATACCAATAAATAAAAAAGATAGATAGTTTGATGTATAAAATATTTCATAATAATGTATAGTCCAGAAAAAAATTAGACGATTTAAAAGAGATTTATTATGAATACAAAATTATAATCGGTGTTACAACAATTCAAATTTTTAATTACTGATAAATTATCAAAATACAACTTATTATAAATCAATTAATAAGATAAAATTCAAAATAAATGGTGAATCCTTTTTAGTCGGATAAAATTAGTGGTGGCTGCTGGGATTTCGTTCAAAGAACGACTTGGCTAGGAAAAGATGAACCACGTACTGCCGTGGATGTCACCATATTTTTTATTGTTTCCACTTAAATATTACTCTTTTTATAATTACCAAGGTTTTTTGATATTGGAAGTGATGAGGTCACTCTTCTGAATATTTTAGAGATACAAAGGCATTACTATTTCTAATCCTTATCTACTCAAAAAGTTTTTTATAAAAATCCCTTGAATAATTATGGTTTTGAATTTGCAATTTTTTTATTTAATAACATCAAATAGAGACCTTTCATTTTTCTTTCTTTACAGTAAAACATATCCCAAATGGTGAAATGGATGTAAGAAGAAAGGTGAAGTATATTATGTACACCATCTTATCTTGTTAGTATGGATTATCTTCATTCTTTCAAGAGAAGAAAAAGTTTAAGATCTCTCCACTTGTTATTTAAAACTAATATATTTCTAGTTATGAAAGTGACTCATATATACCCTATGTTAAGGGAAGTGAAAAAATTAATTTTAACATTTACTTTTTGACTTGTAATAAAAATCAGGTATGAGGTATATATAATCCCCTTCTAGAAAAAGTTCAAGATATATTTAAAAAAAATTTGGTACACCAAATATGATTTTTAACTAACTTGATCATCATTATTTGTTGAATTGTGTTCTTTTTCTTTCGTTCTTAGTGTGTAAAGAATTAAAAATGGCAAAAACTTTTTTTTGTGCGGGACTACATTGTAGGTTAAATTTTTGTGATTTGTAAAACAAATAGTGAGGAGACAAGAAAATTAGGGTGAAAACAAAAATAATTTAACCATCGAAAAAAAATTTAAAAATAATCGTTGAAAAGACGGTTAAAACATACGTGTAAGGAGGAAAAATCAAATGTGCCTAAACAACAACAAAGTGTGTCATTTCTTGTGAAATACCTGTCACGGACCCAATCAGGGACGCGACTGGCACCACATTACCCTCTAGGTGAAGCGAACCAACCCATCTAAACCTTAACTTTCAAGAATATCAACAGAAAAATATGCGGAAGACTTCTTTTAAACTCTTAAAAACCTCATTAAGAAACAATTCAATACTATTATTATTATCCCCAAATATGGAAGTCATCATCACAAGAACATCTATCTCAAATTAATTAACAAGAATGTTAAGAACAAAATAACTAAAAAGCTAAGCTTAGTCCATGCCGGGGAAGTTCAAGGATTCAAGACGGAAGAAGAAGACCCAGTCCAAAGTAGGACGCATTAGCTCCCCCTGAAGTTCGATGAAGTGAAGATGGCTAGATCTGCGTTGAGTTGAAGTTGACAGAACGTTTGGATTACACCAAATAAACAAAGAGGGGAAAACATAAAAGTAGGGGTCAGTACAACCCAAACGTACTGAAGTAGATATCAAGGCCAACTCAAAATAGGGAACAGTATATATCATACTAGTAAATCACTACAATACTCAACATGTAGCAATAACAACATGGAATTCATCAATAACTACAACCGAGTTCACACCCATGAGGGACTCTCAAGCCCAATACCATACTCATTTGGGAATTAAGTTCAGAGATTGAGTATATTAATATTTTTCTTTCAAGATTCGATCTTGCTGCCTCTTGTGGCGGCTAAGTGAACTCCGATGCTCTATTTCTATCATGGGCCGGAATGTTGGAAATCCGACAACTTTTCATTCTATCATAGGGTTACAGGGAACGTGGCACAACCGATCCATATTCGGAATCCTGGTGTCGGAACGTGCACCCGATACTCATATGTCATTCTATCACTGGGACCGGAAAGTTGGCAACCGAATGCCATATTCCTCTGGTGTCGAACGTGAACTCCATCAATTTTCTATCCTGGGGTGTCGGAACGTTGACAATTCACGATCCTTCAGATTCATTCTATCCGGTACCGGAACGTGGACACCGATCCATATTCTATCCTGGTTTCCGGGAACGTGGACACTTCGATCCTCTATTCATTTCTATCCTTGGTACCGCGGAACGTGGCAACCCGAATCCCATTATTACTATCCTGGGTCGGAACGTGACACCTGATCCCCTAATTCATCAAGCCTTCTTTTACACTAAGGACATCATTATTATCATTAGATTAATTTATCAAAGCCTTCGTTCATACTAAGGTATCATTCTCATATATAATTTATTAAAGCCTTCTTTCATACTAGGCACATTCATTATCATTATTTTTAATATATCAACGTGATTAGGGTTCTTTCAGATTTGATTCAATAACTTTCATCATGCTGTGTGAATTCATCAACAATTTTATATCATAATCAGCAAGCATACAACTTAAGCACATAGCAGGGTTTACAATATTATCAAACACATAATATTCACTATTAAGAGTTAACTACGAATATCGTAACATAACCATAAACCTACCTCCACCGAAGAAGTGATATCAACAAGCTATTCTTTCTCAAAATCCTTGCATCCTCGTCGTCTCTCTCTTTGATCGATCCTCTCTCTCTTTCTGTTTTTTCTTTTGTGTTGTTTTATTCAAACCTCCTTATTGGTACAATAATTAAAAGTATAATGTAAGTGGAAAGGAGGACAAATAAAAACCCACTAATAACTAAGGTTGCCTCTTTTTAACCCCCAAGTAATTAGACCTATATTAATATTAACACTAAATCTTTATAATTAAAGGAAAGAATAGTCCCCAAAACGACCCGAAAACGTGGAGGAATCCTATTTTGCCGGGACTGCGCAACCGTGTGACGGGTCCGTCGTGCCTGCGGACGGTCTCCGTCAAAAAAGGTCGTCGCAGAGCTCCCTTCGAACGCACGTTAACTGTTGACGGCCCGTCACAGCTGTCGGTCCGTCCTGTTCCTACGTTTCATGACGGTCAGAAAAACTCGTTTCTTGTACCCAAAATTCTCAAAAGTTGAAGTGTTTGCAACAGAAAACTCACGACGGTTTCGTCGTGGATGTGACGGCACGGTCCGCAGGTCTGCAGTCCGTACAATTACAGCGAGTCGATTTTCATTACCCAAATTTCAAAAATTCTAAGTGTCATGGGACGACACCTCTTCGACGGGCCGTCGTGACTATGGACGGTCCGTCGTTAATCGGTCGTCCAAGCCAGTTTTCCAAAATAAAATAGGTGCTCAAACGACGAAATAGGTCGTACAATAGATACCAATTACCCATCGTTCGTCCGCCGAACGGATCAAAAAGAGAAAAACATGGCGGGAAAAGGCAGTACCTGAATCTGTGAAAGATGGGGTATTTTTCTTGTATATCAGCCTCCTTCTCCCAAGTAGACTCTTCAAACGGTCGATTTTCCATTGACTTTGATGGATTTGCAATCTCTCCGATCTCAAATGCGAACTTCTCTAATCTAATATAGCAACGGGTATCTTCATAAGTCAGTCTCATCCAACAACAATGAGTCCCAACGGATATTGTAGTTTCAAATCTCCATGGTTATCTTTTCAAACATGGACACATGAAAATACCGGATGCACTCCGGCAGGCCCTGGGGGCAGGCTAATAGGAAGTCCACCTCCCCTATTCGCTTTTAGTACGCTTCAAATGAGCCAATATACCTTGGACTTAGCTTACCTTTTGCAAACAGCATTCAACCCTTTCATGGTGATGAAAACCTTAAACAGAATCGTTCACCTTCCATGGAACTCAAGTCTCAATTCGGTCTGCATACTCATTTTGTCTACTTGCGCGCTAGTAGAAGATTTTCTTGAAATGCCCTCACCTTTTTTCTAACGAATTCCATCAGAGATCGGGTACCAGGTCTAACCTCGAATGCAATCATAACAACCAAGGGAGATCTACACCTCCTCCCATACAATGCTTCAAATTGGAAGCACATATCAATACTGGAGTGATAGATTATTGTACGAAAAACTCTGCAAAGGTATAAGAAGCGTATCCCAATGGCCACCAACTCTACAACATGCACGAAGCATATCCTCCAACACCGTGAATCGTTCGCTCAGATCTGACCAGGGTCTGAGGACTGTGGAACGCGGGGGGGGGGGGGGGAGGTAGAAGTCCAACCTAGTACCCAATTCTTCATGACAATGTTTTCAAAACTTAGAAGTAAACGCGTTACCTCTATCTGATATGATGGATAGTGGAAACCCATTGCAATCGAACAAATTTGAGATGAAGTTTGGTCTAACTTCTCTGCATTGTTAAGGCACCTAACCGGGAATGAACAATGAGCAGGGACTTAGTGAATCTGTCCACAATCACCCAAATGGAGTCGAACTTGCCCAATGTCTTTGGAAGACCAAACACCAAGTCCATTGCAATCTCCCCACTTCATTCAGGAATGGGGCATCTGTGAAGTGTTCATCCGGGACTTTGCGTGTTCATATTTCACTTGTTGACAGTTTGGACACTGGCAATAAAAGTCAACAATATTGCGCGTTCATTCTTATCCACCAAAAAGTGTGTTTTAGGTCGCGGATCTCTTGGTTTGCACCGGATGTATAGAATACCTTGCAAACTATGAGTCGCAGAATAGTTGTGATCAATCTTTCAATGCGGGTTACACTACCTCCCTTAACCTTCAACACACCTTCCTCGTCGATGGTTGCTTCTTAGCCTCTTCTCGAACACTTTATCTAGATTCGCCTAGTTTCTCATCATACTGTTTTCCCTTAATCTTATCAAGAAAAGAAGCATCTTGACTAACACTAGCCAACAATCCTCCCTTCTCATATTTCCAAACCTCATCAAGTCGTTAGCCAGAGTCTGAACCTCCTCTAGCAATGGGCGCAGAGGCTTGGCAAATGAGCTAGACGTCCCCCATTGCTTTCCGCCTTTTCGACCAAGGAATCCTGCCACAACATTCGCCTTTCCGGATGATTTGATACAAAATTAGTGAGGTCGTATAAAGCCTTCAGTAGTTCCATCCATCTCCTTTGCCTCAAGGTTCAAATCTTTCTGAGTAAAGCCATACTGAAGGCTACGACTGATCCGTGTAGACTCACACTTAACCCCATATAAAAGTGTCTCATGCTTCAATGCAAACACTACAGCGGCCAATTTCCAAGGTCATGGATTGGATTAGTTACGTTCATGCAATTTAATGTCTGAGCAGAAAGCAATCCCACGTTCTTCTTTGCAATTAGCACTGCACCCAAACCGAAAGATGCACTCACAAGAAACAATGAAGTTCTTACCCTCTACAGACAAGGTGAGGAAGGCTGCAGTAGGCAAAAGAGTCTTAAGCTTTGAAGCGGGCTTCCTCACATTCATCTGACTACAAATGGAACATGTTTGCTTAGTGCAAGTTCGTCAGTGGGAAAAGCAATAGAGAGAATCCTTGACAATCGGCAAATGGAGTAGCTAGCTAACCAAACAAAGCCTCCCTTATTTCTGACACATTAGCGGTCTTACCCAATTCTCACTACTTCGATCTTAACGGATCCACCATCCACTCCACTTAGAAACAAATGCCCCAGAAGGCACGCATCTAGCCAAAACTCACAGTAGAGAAACTTGGCGTGTAAAAGCTTTTTCTCCCTCAACAGTTCAAACACAACCCTCAAATGCGCCTCATGTTCCTTCTTACTTGTAGAATATATCAGTATATCATCTATAAATACAAGCACAAGAGGTCAAAATACGGCTTAAAAATCCCGTCAGCAAACTCATGAACGCAGCAGGGCATTCGTTAAGACCAAAGACATCACTACAAATTCGGGTTGTAATTGGCCCATCCGGTTCTAAAAGCAGTCTTGGCACATCCGTTGCTCGTATTTCAATTGATGATACCGATCTCAATCAATCTTAGAGAAGACACAAGCACATTGTAATGATCGATAAGTCATCAATGCGAGGAAGAGGGAAGAGGGATACTGGTTCTAATGCGTTACCTTGTTCAACTGTCGGTAGTCTATGCACATTCGAAAACTTCCCATCCTTCTTCTTCACAAACAAAACGGAGCACCCCAAGGAGAGGCAATTGGTCTAAGTGAAGCCCTTGCTCAAACAACTCTTGAAGTTGAGCCTTAACTCTCTTAAACTCCGCGGGGGGGGCCCTCTATAAGGGGGTATAGAAAATGGGGCGTGTGCCCGTTCAAGATCGATGAAAGAAATCCCAAATATCCTATCTGGTGCATACCAGGACACGATCTGCAGGGAAACACATCAAGAAAACTCACGGACCACAAAACCGACTCAATCGAAGGTACTTGGGTAGTGTCATCCTTGAGATGTGCCAAGAAGCTAAACACACCTTTACTAACCATGTTCTTAGCACGAAGAAATGAGAGGATACGCCACCGGATTTGGAAGTGTAGTCCACCCTCCCACACTAACGGATCTGTCCCAGGCTTGCCAATGTCACAGTTTTAGCCATTACAATCCAAGATCGCAAAAATTTGGAGAACGCCAAGTCCTACCCAGATTACATCCAAAGTCACCCCATTTTAAAATAACCAAATCACATAAGTGTTGTCCCCACAAAGTTAACACAAACAAGACCTATGTACCTTTTCAACTACCACAGACCACCCACCGGATTGTAAGAAACACGCATAGGCATGTCAAGTAATTCACAATGACAATTTTAGACCATTAAGCAAATGATGTGAAGATACATATGAAAACGTGGAGCCAGGGTCAAATATAACAGATGGCAAGCAATCACAAACCAAAAGATTACTGGTGTAACCGCATCAGACGCATCCGCTTCGATCTCCCAGGGGAAAAGCGTAAAAGGGCCCTATCGTTTGTCTGTCCATTGCCCCTACCATGTTGCGTAGTAGTGGCTCCATTTTGCATCACCCTCTGCCCGTGTGATTGACACCATACTCGACCACCACGTCCTCCAGAAAAGCGGGCCTCTACCATGACCCACCTCGACCTCTAGTTAGTGGGGTTCATGTAACTCTGGGGTTGGACAATACCTCTTGAGTGTCCAACCTCCACCACATCCGTAACACTCTCGGGGGTTCATGCATAGGTCTCTCGGGAGTAGTGTGACGTTCTGAGGTGACCCCCAATACAGTCGTAGTGAGACTGAATTGGTCGACTTGAGTAACCTCCGGAGCTATGTCCTCTAGAGTGAGGAGAAACAATTACCTCGCCGTCCCTTCGAAACTTTCGATGTCGATGCTTTGGTGACGTCGTTTTTTGGCTTCACTCCATTCCACCTATATCACAAAGTCTTACAACCTCTTGGAAGGATTGTTGCCGTAGCCGTACCTGGTTGTACGGCTGGAAATCCGCAACTCTGACCTCAACCCCTTCACAAAACGGCGGATATCCGTTTCTTGGGACTGAAACAAAGTTGGGTTGGGTATCTGGATACGTGCGCGAAATTTAGCCTCATACGCGTTAACTGTCACCTCCCTTGATCTCGACTCAGAGAGGAACTCGTCCCTTTTCATTCTCTAAAAGTCCTGGGGATATACTTCTCCATAAACAGGGTTAGCGATGATTCCCAAGCCATAGGTGGTGGCACTCTGTGGGTTGACACTCAACATGCGACCGCCACCAAGTTTTGGCGTTCCCGTGACAAGGATAGCCCACGAAATCAAACGCCCAAACCGTTCTATTATTACCCATCTGTTGTATAGCTCATGACAATCAACCAGAAAAATCGTTAGGCATCCTCTGATTCTGCGCCCTAAAGACTGGAGGTTTCAATTTCAAGAAGAGAAACTTACTGAAAAGTTTTTTTTCTTACTATTCAGCCCACAGGTGTTACTTTTCATATCTTCAGGCAGCCTGCGCTATTGCATATTTTCTACTTTTTTTTTATTTACGCTCCCTTCGCATCGTTCTTTGTTCCCTCCTGTAACTTCGTTGTCTTTCTTTCTTGCGCTTCGTATTCTCCCCCTGTCGTTCTGTTCTCCCGGTACTGTATATACATGTAAATGCCAGCCTCTGATTTCGGTTCCATTCCTCAGGATCCCACCGTCTTCTCCCTATTTTGTGTGTATTTCTTATTCTTGTGGGTCCCTCTTTCCCTCTTTTGCAGTCTATCGATCACGGTCTCCACCTTTGTTCGACACTCTTTTTGCTCCGCTGGTCCCCCACCTTAACTTCCTAGATGTACTTGCTTTTACAGACGTTTCAGTATTAGAGTAGGTTTGAGGGTTTTTTGTTTGATTCACTCAGTATTCAGCGGTTCTGGTGTTGTAATATCGAGGGTTTGGCGGATTAAAAGTGCTTACCTGAGCACGCTTCGTCCAGGGTCAGTGTGGTGTGAATTGCCACGTAAGTACCTACTCCCGCGGCTAGTATAGCCCGCGTGTTCGACTTTGCCTTACGGGGAAATGTTTCCCTCTTCCCGTCTTTACCGGCGTTTTTTCTTATTGGTCGCCATACCTACTTGTCCCTTTCTTTATGGGAAGGGAACATTCCAAATCCTCCCCGGCGGGTCCCCGATCTTCGCCAGCCTCGATGAACCGACTGCTTATTGCGTCCCTCTCCGCCTAGCTTGCCGGCTCGGCGGTGCATTTTTCTTCTCTTTGCATTCACTCGTTTTTATACGGTAGACAGCCTATAGGTCATTCCCGCCTCATCAGGTCCCTCGCAAAATATGTTAATCTACTCCGTCTCACTGGTTTCCCTCCTCTCTCGCCTATCACTCAGCCCTCTTCTTAGTTCTCCCGGTGGCCTCATGATTTTTCGCCCAAGGTTTCGCCATGTGTCCGTTCTCCCCTTACGGCCTTGGTTGACTCCCGAATTTCTTCTTCTCAGCCGCCCGTGGATTTGCTGCCCTTTGTGATGTCATCGTCCTTCTCCAATCTTCCTCCTGTCCCCTCCGCTTTTCCTCTCGTCCGTTATTTCTGATCATTCCGTTTTTTTTTGCCCAGTCTTTCTTAGCTTTGTGCGTCCGCTGCGTTCGTGAGGATCCCTCTCACACCTCTTCGTCTCGCAACTTTCGGTTTGGTTTATTCTGTTTCATTATTGCTCGTGCCTTTTCTCGCCTTGCTCGCGCAGGGTTACTCTTTTTCGTCGTCTCCTAGAATTTGGTCTTGTCAGGGCGCCTCTTTTTATCGTTCCTCGTCTTTGGCTGTCTGCGGTGCTCCCTTCCCTTCTCTTATCTGCGTGCGCCCCATTGACGCGAGTTACCGCATTTCCCCCCCTCTTTGTGATCCCTGGCTTATTCTCCTCTTCGTCATGCTTCTTTCCCGTGGATCGTCCCGCGCCCTCCCTTTGTCGTTGTTTTGATTTTTGTATAGAAGTTTTTTGGTTTGGCTTTTTGCGTGCTTTTTAAGATTCGAGGTTTTCAGGTACATATTTTTATAGGACGAGTTCTTTTTTTGCTTTTGTCTTTTTGTTCGTGGGTGTATTGTTTCTTTATGTTTTTCTTTTTTTTTTTTTTTAGTTTTTTTTACGTTTTTTTTAAGTTTTTTAAAGTTTTTTTAAGTTTTTAGTTTTTTTTTAGAAGTTTTTTTAGAGTTTTGTTCTCATTTTGTGATCATGTCATTTAATAGAGCCAGTTAGTCAGGCGTGGAAATGATGCCATTCCAATGATGCATCCATGCGGGGGCCAAGTCGCAGCAGGAAGTACCTTGCTGAAAAACCGAGAATGGTGGTGGGTTGTGTTGTAGAATGTAGAAGGATAGAATAGAAAACTACTGGAGGTGCCTGAACCCTGATCGGATCCCATAAGACAAGGCAAGTACTTGGTGGATCATCTCTGCGGGTAGGTTGGGGTGGCAGTTCCTATTCTGCCTTGTTCATTCTCCCCTTACTCCCCCTCTCGTATCACCTCTCGGTCGGTGGAGGAGTCAACGCCCTAGTATCAAATGGCTAGAGTTGCTTGTCCTTTCCCCTAGAGGGACGTACTCCCACGAAACTCCCCTACGGCCTCTTGCCGTTGCCTCTTCCTCGAGCTAAGCCCAGTGGCTGGCTCAGTCGTTTCTTGTCTTCCGTGGTTGTTAGCTGGTTGCGGTCGTGCTTAGTTTAACCATCTGCGAATAGAGTGAAGCCTGTCATGATACAATTTCGTATCGCCCATATACCAATTGGACAAGTAGTACACGAAAAAGAAGAATGAAAGAGTGAAATTTCCTAAAGTCGTATAGCCTCTCAAGGAAAAGTAACGGCGTCCCCTACCGTCTTTAAGACTAATACTAACTAGACCTTTCTTGTGTGATGAGGACCAATGGAAACATAATGCTCTGATTACCCAAAGTTTTTCATGACCCAAATCAGGGACGCGACTGGCACCCACATTTTACCCTCCTTGTGAGCGGTGAACCAACCCCATCAAACTTAACAGTTTCAAGAGATCATCAACAGAAAATAATGGCGGGAAGACTTAAACTCATGAATCAAAACAATCAATACTAGTATTATTAGCCCCAAAATCTGTGGAAGTCCTCATCACAAGAACATCTTATCTCAAATTATTGACTAAGAAATGTCTAAGAACAATAATAACTAAAAAAGCTAAGCTAGTCCAGCCGGAAGTTAGGCATCAAGACTGAAGACAGAAGAAGACCCAGTCCAAGCTAGACGGCCATTAGCTCACCTGAATTTCAGATGAAGGAAGACTGGCTAAGATCTTGCTGTTGAGTGAAGTTGACAAGACGTTGTGCTTGCATTCACAAATAACAAAGAGGACGGAAAAAAATAAAAGTAGGGGGTCAGTAACACACCACGTACTGAGTAGAGATCATCGGGCCCAACTTCAAAAGAGGGCAAAGTATATATCAATAATAATGTAAATCAACTTACAATACTCAACATGTAGCACAATAACAACATGAATCATCAATAACTACAAGTCCGAGTTCAACATTGAGGACTCAAGCTCAATACCATTACGCATTTTGGGAAGTAATTTCATTAGATTGAAAGTATATTCATATCTTTCAAGCATTCATATCTTTCTTCTCTTGTTAGTGGTATCGGACAATCCGATCCTATATTCTATCCTGGGGTGCCGGAACGTTTGGCACTCCGATTCTCATTCTATCTGGGACCGGAACGTGGCAACCGATCCAATTCTATCCTGGTGTCGGAACGTGGACACTCGATCTCATATTTCATTCTATCCTGGGTACCGGAACGTGGGCACCGTCCATATCTCATCCTGGTGTTGGAAGGACACTCCGATCCATATCTACCTGGTTGTCGGAACGTGCACTCGATACTCATATTCATTCTATCCTGGTAAGGAACTGGCACCCGATCCAATATTCTATCCTGGTGTCGGAAAGGGGACACTCCGGTCCTAATACTTATTTTCTATCCTGGTACGGAACTGGCACCCCGAATCCAGATACTATCCTGTGTGTCGGAACGTGACACCCGATCCCCTAATCATTCAAGCCTTCTTTTTACACTAAGCATCATTATTCTCATTATATAATTTATCAAGCCTTCTTTCATACTAAGGCATCATCATTCTCATTATAGTAATTGATATAAGCCTTCTTTTTCCTACCTAAGCGATCATCATGATCATTATATTAATAATCAAGTGAATTAGGGTTCTTTCAAGATTTGGGATTCAATAACTTCATCCATGCTTGTTAATTATCACAATTTTATTAAGCATAATCATTGCAAGCATTACATTAAGCACATGCAGGGTTTACAATATTATCACACATAATATTCACATTAAGAGTTCATACGAATATCGTAAATTAACCATAACCTACCTCCAAACGAAGATATTGAAATCAACAAGCTATATTCTCAAAATCATGCTATCCTCTTGTCTCTCTCTATGATCGATTCTCTCTATCGTCTTTCTGTTCTTTTCTTTTGTTTGTTTTGATTCAAACCCACCCGGCGGTTTGTAACATAATTATAAAAGTATAATTAAGTGTAAAGGAGGACAATAAAAACCAAAAATTAACTTAAGGTTTGCCTCTTTTAAACCCCCAAGTAATTAGAACCTATTAATATTAACCCTCAATCTTATAAGTAAGGAAAGACTAGTCCAAAACGACCCCCTTACAACGTTTGTAGAGGAATCATATTTTGCCTGGACTGCGCAACCTGTGAAGGAGCGTCGTGCTGCGACGGTCCGTCAAAAAGGTGTCGCAGGGATCCATCGGAACGCACGTAGCCTTGTGACGGCCCGTAACAGCATGTGTGACGGTCAGCGTCGTGTTTCCTCCGTCACTGACGGTCAGAAACCGTGTTCTGGTACCAAATTCTAAAAAGGGTTGAAGGGTTTTGCACGAAACTCACGACGGTTCGTCGGTGGATGTGGACGAAAGTCCTGCAGGTCCGTCACCAATTACAGCGAGCAATTTTAAGTACCCAATTTCAAAATTAAGTGTCATGGGGCGAACACTACCTCGACGGGCCGTAGTGACTATGGACGGTCGTCGTTACATCCGTCGTCCCAGCCAGTTTTCCGGAAATAAACTGTTGCTCAAAACGACTAAACAGGTCGTTACATACCATACTGTGGCGGGAGCCACCATAATATGGGGTTCATCCAAGCCCTCTTTGCGAAAACTTTTATTATTTTTTACATGGTAAAATAATTTCTAGATATATATTAATAGATGTTAAAAACTCTTTGGTATTTCGTATGTGTTTACTTTTACATTGTGAATCCATTTATTGAAAATTTTGATTGTGTCACGACGATACCATATCTCGATTTAATTGAACATGCATATCCAATCCCAAGGAGGCTAGTATAACTAATAGGGTTAAAAGAGTTTTTCAGCATAAGATAAAAGGCAAGAAGACCCCGAGGAGGAAAAAGGAGCCGCCGATGGAGGCGAACAGAGGATTCGGGGAGGAGAGAGGGGGGTCAAAAAGAGGATGGAAAAGGGGCAAGAAAGGAATGGCCCTCACAGGTATTAGAAGGAAAAGTTATATGTGAGTCGTATAATGTAGCGATACAATAGAGTCAATCCTCATAACGAAGGATATATTGCTCAAATAGCAAAAATTGAGAAGGGTAATCAAAACTTTTTCACCATCTTTAAATTTGAAAAAAATTTGATAGTCATTCATATTTTTTACTAACCACAAACCTTCGATATTGAAGATACAGGATTTTTGGCTTACTATTTAAGTAATTCCCACTTTCTCTTGTTTGTGATCTTATATACATCGGTCCCAAGGCAGTTATTAATTATACGATTATCATGTAATTAGATAAGTAGGGTAGTGGTAATATTACTATGGAATATTTGAGGACCTCGTAATAAGAATTGTTAGGCACAACAAAGATATACTAAAACCCGTCCCTAAATGCTTGTTCACTTTTCTTTTATAGTTGTCCCTAATTACTAATCCATTGATAAATCAAGAAAAGAATTTTTTTTTACCTATTATACACATAATAATTAAATGATAATTCACTTGAAAAATGTAGAACTTTTCATTCCACTTATAATTATTGGATAAAATGGTAAACTTCACTATATCATGAATTATTTTTCTAAATAAGTGTTCAAATTCAAAGTGGACAAGTAAAAAGGGACAAAGAATAGTGAATAGGCAAGACGATTTACAAAAAAAAAAAAATATGCTAAATAAAATACCGACACATACCTTACAATTTAACTTCCACCCTAACTCGAGTCTCAAGTACCATTTTATAATACTAATTAGGAACCAAACTCTTTAATCTTGATGCGGGCCCATACTCCCGACCTTGATTAGACCGAAACAATTTCGGGGGGGTTTAGTCGTTATATCGATGTGGGGTGTTAGATCGGGATAATACATATTCAAGGTGTATCTCAGATGGGGTCCTGGGTCAGGATTGGGGTCGAGTCTTTTGAAGGTCGTCTCGACGGTGGTCGGATTCATTACGGGGGGATCCGTGTTTCTGGTTCTCGTGTAGGGTCAGGCCCCCGACACTGGCATCGAGATTTGAGTTTCAAATAAAAAATTAGTTATACTCTTTTAGTTAAAAAAAATAAAAAAATATATTCTAAGAAATATTTTTTCATTACCCAACAAATAATAGAAATATTTTCTTCTGTCAAGCAAAAAAAATTAAAAACCAATTTATTTTTGAAAAAAACAGACCAGGAATTTAGCATTAGAACGATTCAAAAATATATATAGATTGGACGAGGGACTATCCTTGCTAAGAGCTATAGTGGTTGCGCACCTGACGATGCATTGAAGCTTTTAAACCGTTAATTACGACATTCTGAAATCTTGTTGGCCAACTTGTACTTATTTTGTGGTCACCATAGTCCTATGTAATGATAAATTCAAAATATGTCATTCAATTTGGTTAATTCAAAATTGGGTGTTTATTTAATTGATGTGATGGGTTCATCATATGTGTCAAAAGTATGGCCATAACTTTATGATACTTGGTATTAGCTCTACTTCGACATCCTAAGTCAAATATAGAGTGTAATCTTATCGACTTAAAATAAAAAAATTAATGTATTATAAGTTAATTAATTTTTAAAATATTTATATGTAACCTTTAAATCTAGATTAAAAAACAAGTTAACTAACGATGTTTAAAGGAATAAAAATTTACTTGGATATTTTAAATTCAAATTTCAAATTTAAAAATAAAAAAATCGAATTCGTCGCTAGTGCAAAGACTAAAACATCATTTTTAGGGCCCACGGCAAATTTTTTTTTTGGAACCTCTGATGAAAAAAGTGAAAAACTTTAGGCACATAGTTGTACTAATATATGTTTGAGGTATTTTTCATTTTTAACCTTCTAAGAGGTTAAACCGGTCGTAGTAGTATATATAAAAATGCCTTTTATAACTTATGTTAGCCATGTTATATAATATAGTATGAATGTTCATTAAAAAGTACTTCAGAGTTATTTGAAGAAGTTTGCAATCAAGTAGTACCTTGAACGTAGGTTATGCAATACCTACAAAAATAAGTTCGTACTTAAAATTAGCTCAAAACTTCTTCTCTAAATTGCTTCTATCTAAATCTTTATATTTTTATGATGATTTGCGCTAAATAGATATGAAGAATAAGTTTGTACTATTTAGTAGACAACTTATAAATGAGAAAAGCCTCAACCATATTCTGAAAAATTATTGGAACAACAAAACAAGAAAATAAAATATATCTCTCTCGACTTCACTACAACAAAAAATGATTCATTCGCGAAATTTAATTTTAATGCGCTAAATATGTATTCTTAGCGGCAATTGTTACTCTTTTTATATGTCCCTAAAGCCTTAGCGACATGGTTCTAATACACTAACTAATGACAAGTAAAGACTTTAATATCTATTAGTGTCAATGTTTTAATGAACGCTAAAAGTGTTTTTGTTGTAGTTTTCTCTCTACATGTATTTATACTTTTGATTCTAAAATAAATGAACCGTCACTGAGTGATTATATGAAAAGTTCTTAATTATAGACTAAGTAATATGAAAAGTATTTTTTTAGCTTAAACTTTTTTGGTGTTGAAATTAAAAGGTGTTTGTTTCAAATCAAAAGGAGTATGTTGCGTAATCAATGGTCATTTGAAATCTAAAACATATAGTTCTCAATAATTCCTATAATAAATGTTGAACTAAGATAATGTGTGTGAAAATGCTTTTAAAGGAAATTTATTAGATAGCATTGTCAACTAAACTCAAGCCCTTAAAAAACATTGAATATGTGATTTATTGGACACATCTAGTAACAACAAAAGGATAATAAGAAATGCCCAATGGGTTATAATCAAATTAACCTCTTCACAATTACATATACCACTAATTAAATTAAATTTATGTCAAAGTTTTAGCACTTACTAGTAGATAACGTGTGCCAATTTTCTATCATAGCTTCATCAAAAAAAGTTTTTTGGTCCTTTTAAAGGCCGTGATAGAATCGGAAAGATTAAGGATATTGTGAGGAGTCATCAAACCTTTTCCACATTTCTATTTTCTTGGCTATCTTGAAAAACCAACTAATATCATCATCTATAAAAATATTTGGTTCAAAGATTAAAGGAGGATAGAGAGTCTCCACTTTGGAAATGTTCTAAAGATCGAGTCCTGATCAAAAATATGTGTACAAGTTCGCGATGGTGCCTAGGGTGGACCTAACGTGAGGTAAATACACTGAAATACATAGAACAAAAAAAAAAAAACAATTGGATCTAGAGAGAGAGTGTGCTGCATTATAAGGTCAGAGGGGGGTGGGGGTGGGGGGTGATAGTGTATTGACAAAATTAGACATATTATTAAAAGGAAGAATTCGTAACAGATTTCTAAAGTATTGGGTTTTCCCCTCTAGGTATCTTAACTACGTCATTTGAAAGTCAGGGGGGGGGGGATTGATTAAAATTTCTTTCAATCGAACTTCCCCTACTCTGGTACAGTGACTCCCTGGCATGTAGTTAAAACAGAAAAAACAGTAATAAATAACTGCAGTAAGTAAATAAAACACAGGTGGATTGATACTGGTTTTGATCACCAATGTGGTGCCTATCCAGTCCCTTGGGTTACAAGATTCTCTTAAGAGCTATTATAGAACTTGAGTGTTAATTAAAGAATGTTCGATTAACAGCCCCGCTTGATATTCAAATCAGACCTTCTTCTTTGACACACCTCGACGTAATCCTTACAATCAGATCTTCTTTCTCCTTCTTTTCAATCGGTTCACTCAAGTGTGTTACAAAGGTTTTAGGAAAGATAAAAGAAGACAACAAGTATAATTTCAAGTGAAGTGCGTCTTCACTTCTAAGACTAAGAACAGTGTAACTAGTTGTGAAAGATTGATTGCCCTGTTCGGAAACCCAAGGGAAGTTGTAAATCACAGAATCCTTAGTGATTCATTCATTTATTTAATGGATTTGTTGGAATCATGTCCATATAAAGATATGTGCATGATTAAATCAATTCTGTCATTTATAGAGAACTCCTGAATCTTGGAGGATCTTATATCTCTCTTGACTTCGAGAGTAAGTGATCCTTAATCTTTGATCTTCAATCTCTTCCTTGAATTAGTGGTGATTTTGATTACAGAATTTAGTTCCCTAATTGTGGCTGATTGATTTACAACAATATCTTTCTTGATGCTTTGGGTATGATTTATTAAATCTCTTGAATCTTGGTAGATTGATTTACACATATTTCTTTTCCTAGATCTAGCCTCCTGCTTTCATGTTTTGGCTATCAATTCGGACTAGGATTCTATGGCGCTTTTGTGTTGTTTTCGTAATGGCTGTTGATTCAAGGCTGCTGGTATTATCTACTTCTTAATTCCTGCCCAGTTTTCATAATCAAGAAATATATAAGTTAAAAATCATTTTACCTATTGATCATTGAACCATCATAATTTATTCTTTAAACGTTGTTGGGTGATATTGATGGGTTTTATCTATGTAAAGCCTTCAATTGCGTCATATTTTAAGGATTGATTGAAGAATATAAAGACAAAACTGAGTGTTAGTCTCATTTGTTGTGTAATTCGTCAGATGACTTGAAAATACAAAACACATTATTCTCGAACATTTCACTATCAATGGACTATTGAGTTCTGGATAATATCTGTATCCTCCTACACAAGACCCTCACAAAAACGGGTTCCACATTAGTCAACAGTATTTAAAAGGAACAAATTCTGAACGGTTTGAATTGATTCAAATACGAAAAGTAGCATAGTGAGAACCTGATTAAAAACCCAACAAATTAAAAATCTAGTTAGTATTGGGCCCTATTTAAAATTTGTCTATAAAAACACCTTATCAATTGAACTAATTACAGAGAAGAACGTGTTCATGATTTATTCAACTAACTCAGGTAGCAACTTATACGTTTTGAAACACATAACATATAAATTTTCACGTGAAAAATCCTCATTGTTCAAAGGAGTAAAAACACGACCATCTTCAACAATTTCTCTTTCAAACATCACTAAAATCAACCAGAAGTGCTAAAGTTACAAAAAACTAAATCATTCGATTTAAATAAATACAATGAAACTCTAATGTAGATGAACCTCCAAACTAATTTTAGATAAAAGTAACAGTTTAACTTTGTCTCATAGTTATTGTTGGAAACTATTCCTCACAAAAATGTAAAAAGGAAAAGCTTGGCCAAAATCCCTTTGACATATTTTTAGCTTTCAACAAAAATATAGAATATTAAACAGTGTCTATTCTTTCTTCAAATTCTTTCGACTCTCCTTGAGTCATTATTTGATGTTTAGAAGTAAATGGTGTTGATTTCATGAGAACACATAATTTGATTTAAAAAATTGAAGTGATTTGCATCTCATTGAACCTCTTCAAATAAGGTCTAATTTTTGGAGTGTTTTTAAATTTTAAAAGCCAAAAAATACTTTAAAGAAATAAAAGTATGTTGTACTTAAAGTCATAAAGGAAGGGCAGAAGACAGTATTAGTTTATCAAATAACACTACAACAAACATAATGAGCGGCATTGAATTTTATGTACCGTTAGAGATGTATTTTGCGCAACGGTCACTATTTGATATGTTCTAAAGTCTTTGCGATATGAGTTCTAATGCACCTTAACTAATGAGGTAAAGACGTTTAGCATCTTTATTAATGTCAAAGTAATGTCGCTTAAAATTCTTTTTGTGTAGTGCAGGTGGAAGGGACTTGGCCCACACCATTGTATAAGCAAGTTAGGGAGTAATTTGGTTGCTCCATAGACTCCTTTATAAACAACATAAGCTATAGATGGTTGAATGAAGGGATCACATGCACCAGGGCATATTCTTTATTCCATTGATTTGGGATCAAGTTCAAATTGCACGGGCTCACTAATTCATCTTTGCACAGGATGGGCATGCACACTCATTGTATACAATTGTTTAGATTCAAAGAAAATAATTACTTCTTTTTTGTCAGTATGCTATTAGCAATTAAATTTTCGAAATTGACATTGAAAATGATTTCTAGGCCAATATAATTTCATGTCAACAAAAGTTAACAAAAACTCAAAATATTTATTGGCATTTTTTTTACACCTAGTAAACACTTTATTTAATGTCGGGACATCAATTTTAGAAGAGATTGAATTTACTTTAATCATTAAGATATTCCAAAAAAAATATTACTCTTATATCATTTATTGAATATCAAGAACTGGTTTGAAAACTAAAGAATGTCGAGTGATACTATGTCGTGAAAAATTGTTTCGACGAGGTATTATTATGCACATGAGAATGGTTCTTACAAGAACTAACACCTCAAAATTTATTTTGTTTGCAATGATTACACAAATGATAGTAATGCACTTGTTACCCATCTATTTCTTTTTAACAGTTAGAGCCACAACTCATTTTCAATACTACACCAACTATCTTTAAAAAAAAACAAAAAGCCTTCAAACCAAAAAACCCTTCTGATAGCAAAATTGTGTTTATATTATCCTGGTATCAAGCAAAAACATAGGGAAACATCTTCCTTCTTTCTGCTAATACAGCCAGCCATAAAGTGTTTGGACAATGAATCCCCATAAGGGAGGGCATAATTGTTTAGTAATCTTGTTTCATTCTTGCTGACCCATCATGTCGTTCATAGATCAGTTACATAGAGGTATACTTCATGTTTTCCCGTGATCATGGTCAAAAACTTCTTTTGTAGTCCACCCGTTAGTAGAAAGAATAGAAGTTCTTTCATTGTTTTTCATAAGGGCGTGAAATCCACATCAGGACAGTAGGGAAGGAAAGAGAAGGAGTCTTAGAGAAGGATGAGGATGGGAGAAAAATAGATGAGCTTTGTTTTACATCCTTCATCTTGAGCCTGCTTCATCATATGAGTTCGGTAATTAATCTTGATTTCATTGTCAGGTTCTTCCGTGATAATTCCTGTGAATATCTTGACCATTAAGTACATAAAAAGAATTTAATATATTATATACACAGCGCCGGGTTAACGAGAAGAAATTAAAACACATAAAAGAAGTTGAAGTATGGTATAGTCAACCTATTCCCATTGGAGTGGAGAGTTCAAGAAAAGGACTTCTTCGTGGGAGTAATCGTCCACGTTTTGAGACCGGAGGTAAATAATTAACCCATCGTAATAGGAAAACTTTCCTGTTCTCGTAAACATATTTACACAACATAAATACAAAAAATTGTAATAGAAAAAAGGAAAGAGTTAGAATATGTTCAATGAAAAAGATTTCATGTCTAAGGAAAAGCCCTACCTAATTTATATGGCTCCCCTCAAACCTTTAAAAAACCTGAAAACTTTGGCTAAGAAATCCCATCGTTCGATCGCCTAACAAGGTACACATAAAATGCAGTTGAAGGTCTTCTTGCCACTTCCATGGTCATTTTCTCATAGATTCTTGGCCAGCTTCTTGCTCTTTGGTATCTTTTGAGTTGGTAAATAGGTTTATGTACATGGATGATATTTATAGTGGAAATATACTATGAAAGGCATAAAGGGCATAGGATTGTTTTTTTTAAAAATATTTGTAGGTATATTATAGTCTATAAAATGGGGGGGCCGTTTAATATAAGTTGATTGTATTAGTGTAAGGCAATATTTTATGTTATAATAATCTATTTTAGTGATAGCAAGTAGTGTATGTTATAGGAAACGGGTGTAATAATGGTGAGTGGAGTTAGATTTTTTAAAGGATCTGAGAATATTGTTTGAGAGACTGTAATTAAAAAAAAAATTGGGTATTGGTGTTTAAATCAGAACCCCTTCACTCAAAGTTACACCCATTATAATTATTCAAAGGCATAACTTTGTTAAGGTGGTCAACTTTAGATATAATATCTTCAATTGTTTTACCTCCGTATTTATATGTAACCTTTCGAATTTCAAGAGTAAATAAATAAGTCTATCTTTGGACCTTATAAATTTTTTATTAGATCGTTTAAAACATTTTGAATTATCAATTATTGTAACTCAAATAGTACTTTTACGTTAGTTTACAAATAGAAAATTTTCATTTTAAAAAAATTGAAGATTCCAGGAATGCTGGTCAAAACTGAAATGTTGACTTTCAAAACATAAAAGGTGATATAAAGTGGAACCATATATATATATAATATTATATTATATAGATATATATATAAGAGTATATATATAAGGTACGACCATTAAAGGGACATAACCGGTTACATGGAAAAAATTACCGAATCCAAGTTTCAAGAATTTGAGGTTAAAAATGGAGGTAGTGCAGCCATAAACGACATGTGTCCATTATTGAGGATAATTAATTAGGACCCAATGATTTTACGATTTTGTGTCTAGATTTCGGATCATAGATGAACAAGTGCTTATGTGATTTGCGAGCCAGCAATTATATAGGAACGAAATTTTATTCAGTTGAGTATCAAAGAATAGCAGCTATTAAGTTTCTTGTCATCAAAAAGAAAATTGATGATTTATCATAAATATCATTGTTTAACCTATTTTAAACAAGTAACAAGAGAAAGTAAATAATAATTAAGAGAAGATTTTTTTGATCGTTGGCGTTACATTTGTTTAAAACATCTCTTTGGATCAATAAAAATCATTCAACGATGCTTTTGCACTAATTGTGGAAACCAAATAGGAGGCGAGGCATATGTGACGTTTTCTAATTGTTCAAAAGTAATCTTTGAAATATTTTAATTGTTTAAGGTATATTTGACCTTTTAAATTTCTGCTCAACATTAAATTAATAATATTTGATATTCATTTGTATTTAAAGAAATATTTTGACCCTTTTATTTAAAAGATTAAAAAAAAAAGAAAAAAAGAGGGTCCACATCATGCTAGGTCCCTTTGTAAGGTGGTCTACGAGACGTCCATTGCCCCATCGTGGTGGAAGAAGCCAAGGTTGCATATATGATGTAAAGCCACTAAAGGAAGTGCCTAAGTGATGAAGAACTGTAAAATTAAGAGTTTGATATGTTGCATGCAACTTTCATAAACCAAGCTCTCCATTTCATATGACATGTCATGAATCTCGATGATTCAGATTCCGTACAGCGTAGGGCTATATATAATGTCAAGGACCTTTTACTAAAGATTTAGCATCTTGAATTTAAGACTGCGAGCCTTCTGATTAAGGAAAAACAGTCTCATCTACTACAATATTGCTTTTTTATGGTAACTTTAGGAAAACTTAATTATGTAAATAGACTTGTGGGATGCCAGTTTTTCCAACTAGGATTGCTTTGTTTATAACGCAAATCCACCATAAAGGTACGTAAAATATTGGAGTAAGACTTATCAATCGATCAATGTTCATGGTTATAACTTTTGTAGACGTCCTAGAATCTTCCTTCATTTGTCCATTAAGTATACTTAGTTATTCTCACCTATGGACTAGATTTGGTATTGAAATCTTATTAATTCCAACTTTATTTTTCATAGTCTTGAAAAGGGTTCGTGATTTCCTATTTAATTGTTCCATTTATTCAACGGTCCAAAGACGAAAAAATTACATCGTAACAATACACAAATGCCTAATTCAAAAATAGCATCTGAGCAAGAAGGACATGATATTCCAAAAGTTCTTTGTCATTGAGTGTGCAATCATGACGAAATTGGAGGAAGAAACTATTTAAAGCACTATATCTTGAATCGCTTCAGGCAATATGATTTTTGATGATTTGAATAAATTATGTATAAGAATACTGTCTAAAAAAATTAAGCTATTTTCTTGGTGCATCGTGAATCAATTGGAAAATTTTAATATGAAGAGACTTTCAATTCATAGACTTAAATCTATCTTACAAGTTTACCATACATTATGCACATGACAATTCTTGTTAATCACTTATATATCCTTTTTCTTTCTTATCATTGTGGTTTCTGGAAGCAGCTTTTCCGTACTTCCAACTAATTTCATTCAGGGGATTCTATCATCTCGCACCAGCACAGTATCAGTAACTTCGTCCATCAGGCTATGACATATGAGAAGAATCACCCACTATTTGTTTTGTTCTCCGCTTAGTTTTTGATATAAAACCTCAGAATTCTCATTACTTCAATTGACCACGCCACACTCGTGGTGCAATTTAATCACTTATAGATTTTTTCTAACATTGTGCATATCCTCTAAAATACATGAGATATTTTGTGCTCCGGAAGCATATATTAAGTGTCAAACACTTCATTGCAGTGCGTCCATTTTACTAAAGATGTAATCTTTCCATATTCCTTACTTAACCTAATCTCTTTAATTAAAGGCAATTTTTAATTAACTAAAGGCTTAAAGAAAAGTATCAACCTCAACATATATAAGTCTAATCTACAAAGTCCTAGTTAAACTCAAACATGGTTACGCTAAACATTACTACATACAAATGATTAATAATACAAAGAAATCTAGAAGTGGATATGGCATCATTTCATTCATTTTGGCTAAAATCACATTGAAATGTTGTTTCACAATTTATATATTTTTAACCACAACACGAATACAGCTTAGGCCCATTTGTTTGCACATATAAGGGTTTGAATCTTAATCATTTAGATTCAACTCATTAATTGCATTTTGATTTTTTAATGCTGAATCTTAATCATTAAAATTCATTCATTTAAGTCCATTTGTTTTCGTTTATAGAAAAAACCCTTACTGGATCTTAAGAGTTTTAAATAAATCATATCTATACAAGTTTGAATATCATTCAGACTCTATTAATTAAAATATAATTGTTCTTTTCATAACAATTAATCTTCTTCCTTACTTCTCTTCTGGACAGATTTATTAAAATAATACGCGTCTTTTTATAAATAAATTTTTTTCTTTGCAAGTTTCAAGTTTCTTCCTTCCTCTTCTTATCCAATCATTATCATTTTTTTCTTTTAATAGTACATATTTTATATAATTGTTTTACAAGTATGTATCTAATATTTCTAATATATAAATATTCTTGGGTGAATTGATCTTTTATGAAGAACCTCTTCTTGTCACCAGTTCGTTGTTGGTTGTCAAAACTTCTTTGAAAGAAAGTTACATCTTGTTTCTTGAGAAAAAATTGGTTGAGAAAACAAATAAATCACTTTTTTCCTGTAGTTATAATCTTATTCTTTAAACGCTTTGTTTGAAAGAAGTATTCTTGGTTGGATTATTAACTTTTATTAGTATGGTGTTTTAATTTTTCATTATAAAAAAATATAAGATATTGTAAACAAATATTTTAATGATTTGTGTTCAGACCTAGAAACTACATCTTAATATTGCAGACAGTATTCGAAATTCTAGCCATTTTGAATCTTAGATAATCTTATCTTTAAATTTATTCAGATTCAACCTCGAAATCTTTAGAAACAAATGAGGGGGCCTGGATGAAAAAGATTTAACTAGTTTGAATTAAAATATTACTGGGGGGGGGGGGGGGGGGGGGGGGGGGGGGGGGGGTGAGGGGGGGGGGATGAGGGGGGGGGGGGGGGGTGGGGAGTGGCGGGGGGGCGTGATTAAAGCTGAGGAGGGGTGGGGGTGGGTGGGGGAGGTGCGGTGTGGTGGGGGGGGGGGGTAGGGGGGGGGGTGGGGGTACGGGCGGGGGTGGTAGGCGGCAATGAGGGGGGGGGGAATAAAGAGGAGGACAAGGGAAAAATATAGGGCGAGTTCAAGAATGTGAGGGGAGGAGGGAGGGTTGGGGTGGGGGGGGGGCGATGGGGGGGGTGGGGGGGGGGAGTGGGGGGGGGGGGGGGTGGCATGTTGGTACATTTATTCTCCTGTCTAATGTAAAGCATTTTTGGAAATATTACTTCAGCTTTTTAGTGGGGCTTATACCCAGATGATGTAACTGTTTGTCATGCTACGACTCTACACAGAGCAACCTTGTGAAAGATACACCTATTTTAGGGTGTGTTTGGTTGATGAGGAAGATAGTGTTTCAAGATAAGATCGTTTTTCGTAGAAAAATTGTTTTTTTTGGAAAAATAATTTTTGTTATTGATTTCTCATGTTGGTTGGTGAAGTAAAAATATTTTTAGTTTTTAATTTATGAAATAAAAAATAGTTTGAAAAAAATACTCTTTTATTTTTACCTTGACTAGAAAATAATTTAAAAATTTAAACTGAAATTGAAAATATTTTTGTAACATTTACAAGTTTTAACTTATTGGAAGGGTGTGGGGGTGTGGTAGTAGGGGCGATGGGGAGCAAGGATGGGGTGGGGGCTGGCCCCCGGCTTGGCTAGGGTGTTGGCCGCTATCTAAACCAAAAAAATGTGATGTTGAAAATATTTGTTTTCAAAAATAAAACTTGCAATGTATTTTTTTCACCACACAAAAGTTGTAATATGAAAAAGGATGGGGAAGTGTTTGAAAAATGTTTCACTTAGATTTTTTAGGAGTCGTTTTCCTAAATTTGAGGAAAATGAATTGATTGAAAAATTTTTCCAATACATTTGTCCCTACACAAACAGATAAAATTGGAAAAATATTTTATGAAACAAATGTTTCCCTCATATCAAAACACACCTTTCGGGTAACAAAAAATCATGCAGGGTCCTTATGTGATAGTTGAGTTCTGTGGCATTAGTTATTTAATATATGATTATTGTGACATGTAGGACATTAGCATGCTATGTTAGTTCTATATTGGTTTAGTATTCACTCTCTACCTTCATCGTTTCAACACTAATCCAGAAAAAGATAATACAAATCGATCTTGTGGAGCTATACTGAAAAAAATCACGTGACACATATTTATCTACTATAGGGGCCCCCCTTATTACCTATACCTATGTTATGACTCAACTACCCTTTAATGTAAATACCATTAATCATTATTTGGACTTGTGTGTAATTTGTAATTAGAATTATTTACCATGTATATAATTATATAATTTTATATATCAACAGGTAAGTAGTTATTCATCTCCTAACCTAAATAAGCATAATACTTCAAACTTTCACACATAACCTTTGACATTCATGCTATTAATTCATGTGCATTTTCGTACAATCACACCAAGAATCAAAACCTCATACTAATTTTTACATAAAACTAACGGTAGCGTAGCTAATTGTAGTTGTCACAACCCACTCTCATACCATATTGAGATACTTAAAAACCATCCAAATACACACCACTTACGGTGAGCACTTTTAAAAATTTTGTCACTAAGTCGCCTAGATTACAACACTGTCCTCAGTGTAATCTCACGCAACCTGTAATTTTCCTGAAGCGAGAATATACCTATATGACTTATTGTAATCGCGACCACTTTAATTTTAATTTAATTTTGCTATAACCCAACAATGACCCAATATTCAAAGATAGACGGGACAATCTTTTCTGCCGTTTATATTAAATTTTAATAATTTTCAAATGTCCATCAATTCGATGAGGACAGTCATTATTGTTCCCTTGTATAATTGCTCGGACAAGCTAGTTTGTAGGTGTTGAGTGAAGTGAATTTCGATTTACTTCTCTCCGTGTTCTTAGTTTTTCCCCAAAGTGTTAACCTCATGGGTAGTTTGGAACCTAGAAATAAGAGGTGTACAACCTGCAGATGAACGCGTATGCAAAGCAAAGTCCATCTAAAGCCCACCGGAATCAAGAAGAAACGAGACATATACTCAAAGACCACAAGCATTTCATTACGTGGTCTTTCGGTCAATCGACCCTCGACCTACGCTCCACCAAAGGAGATGAGCAATCCACTATAAAGATGAGAGTACAAAAACATACAGAGTCGAAACAACCTCAACCAAATCACTCAGAATCATGGTGAGGTTTCACACAAAGTGAGCTAACATATCACAAGCTTCGGGACCCATTATTCGCCCCAACAATACTCTCAAAATCCTTAAGACTACATCGTGTACATGAATTTAAGTTAGACGGAACAGTTCCTCTATTTATAGGCCTAAATCTTTCTACAAGACAGGATTAGTCAATCAAAAACTTTTCCTAAAAGGAA
>JAKWJA010002403.1:0-31943 GCA_027704765.1 Solanum habrochaites | reverse complement strand
AGAGTGAAGGAATGGGGTTGAATATGAAATGAAGGGGTGGGCGGTTTTTAGTTTTAAATTTATGATTTTTTAAAAAAACAACCCCAGCCGGGTCGGGTCGGGTATGCCTCATAATGACGCGACGCGATCCCACGAACAATGGTCCGTCTCATAGGTGACATCCATGTTGGTTCCGTTGCGTGTTGCCTAGTTTGAAAATAAACAAAAAGACGTACCTGGCACGACGGAATTATGCGGACGGACGTCACATTTGAAATGGTCTGTGCTGTATCCGTCAGGCTGATGCAGAGTAATTTTCTGCAGAATTTCATGGTGATTGTGCCTGCCACAATTTAAACCCATTAGGGAAAAAGCTGACCATTATTGGAAATAAACAAATATAAGGTATTGGGTTGCCCTCCACAAAACAGCGCCATGATTTTTGAACGTCTGTGGCGACGGAGGACACTTGATTAATTCAGGCCTTCATCAAGATGGTATGCCTCTATCACTTCATTCACCGATTCAGTATGACCAAAATAGCGGTTTTTATTCGTTCTCTATTTTCACCTTAAACCGCAATCCCTCCTTGGTTTTTAAAACTCAACTGACTCCATGAGGGAATACTTGCGATGATCAAGTAAAGGGCCAGTACGTTTGGACTTGAGCCTTGCCCGGAAGCAGGCAACCCAGATATGTTCAAAAAAGCACCAAAATCCCAACCCATAAAACTCTTGTTTTTGCACTTTTTTTTTTGTTCATTCTCCTTCTTCATCTTTTCTTTGTGGGATAGGGCCCCGGATACCTATTGGAGCTCACCACTCAGAATCGGTCTTACACACTGTTGAAGGGTCGCTTATTCCATTGGTCAATCGAAATTTTATCGCCCTTTTCCAATATCCACTAAGGGCTCTACCCTGTAGCAAATGAATGGCTCCTTCCCAAGAAATAATAGGCACTTCAAAATCGACTTTACAATCGAAGAATAACAAACTCTGCAAGGAAATATGAATGACTCCACTTTTTATAGCACAGCATGGAGTATCCCTATAGGCCTTTTCAACTGTTCGATCAGCCAGCAGTAGCAGCATCGCAGTGGGTTTGGGTCACCAAACCCAACTTCATGTAAGCGAGAGGGGATGAGATTTATGCTGCCCCCAAATCACTAATGCTTTCGCAAAAGTAATGACCCGACTGTCAAGAATTAAGTGAACGCACCCGGATCTTTTTTCCTTTTGTAGAGATCTTGTAGCAATACACAACAATGCTGCAGTCTATCACCATCCTCGAAACCAGGACCGATCTTTTCTTTGTTAACCAGATCTTTCATAAACTTGGCATAACCGGGACATTTGTTCAAGCTTTACTAAAGGGACTGATAGAAAGTCTGCTTCAGCATTGTTAAAACGATGATATTTAACCTCCTCGGTTTTGTTCAATAATCTTTGAGGGAAGGGTGATGTGGGTCTAGGCATGGGAATTACCTTATAGTGATTTGCATTTTTCTAGTGCTCTCTTATGCTTCACCACATCCTTTACCACATTATCATCATCTTTCTCAATTTATCTCATTAGACGGCCTAGGTGGGTCAAGAGTTTGATTACCCCCCCGAGTGTGAGTGCCATACAGTGTGCCATTAATTTTTGGATTTTGGAGTGTTTGCTGGAAGAGTGCCCGATTGCCGTGTGTTAAAGTCGAGATTAAATTGGGCCATTGCAACTCGATTTGCTTCATCGATATTGCCGGTGTATCGATTATGCCAATACATGCTAAAATCACACCTTAACTGTAACTTATGCTCATCACAGCATCGAACCTTCCTCATCATTTTGTGCAAACATATCCTCAACTGCGCCATACTATCTCCACCTCCATAGGAGTAAACTCACAATTTTGAGAGGGACATAGGGCCCCATTCCTATTATTTCTGTTACCGTAGTACCATGTTTGAAGTTGTGTGTCGCGGTGTAGTTTCCATCTCGGACATAATGGACCCCTCATGGTTATAGTCACTAGATCCGACCTTGGTTCCCTGGACCTTGGCAACCATTATCCTGATTTGACCTTGGGCGCTCGGTTTAGAAAAAAACACCCTGTCTGCTCATTACTGCATAGGAGTCTCAGCATAATAGCATTAATCAGTTAGGAGGTGGTGGTTTAGGCAAGTAGTTAACCGCATTTATCTTTTCGCACCCCTCCTAGGATATGTTTAGTACCAACCAAGGCTCAGTTCTCATCTGAAGCCATTTCTTCACGAATCTCATCTGTGGCGGGTTGTGACGTGGATGAAACTGCGAAGGTTATTTCTCCCGGTATCTAACTTCCTTAGTCTACAAGCTTTCTTTATTTCGAGAGGAGAATTTTCTCAATTTTTTTAGCAATCTAAGCATAATTAAAGACCACTTTCCCCATAAGATCCACCTGCCTATAGTGTCCAACACCGCTTTATTATTATTCATATGCCCCGATAGAAGTAGTTTCCTTCAGTGAATCTCATCTATACGGTGATTTGGGACGCTTCTCAAGAACGAGGTTTGAATCTATCCCCAAGAACTACTAACTGACTATCCTGGTAGTGCCACAAAGTTGTGTTCACTCTGCTTTAGGGTTTAGTTTCTTTGAGACCGGATAGTAGCGTGTTAAGAAACATCCGTTGTGGTTCCCAGTGAAAATGAGTTGTTTAAGGGAGCTCAGTGAATCATATTAGCAGCCTCTCCCTTCAGTGAGAGAGGAAACACTCTAAGCCCTATTACATCCAAGTCCAAGTCCGGCCTCCCTACACAGACTTTCTACATACTGCCCTTACCTTAGCTATATGGGCATGTGGATCCTCAGAAGTGGTAGCCTGAAAAACAACCTTGGCAGTGAGCATTGATCCGGCTACTAGTTGTCACGAAGGTGTGGCCTGGTGGTAGAGGAGCAAGAAAAAGTGACCATCGGAGTCGCTGTATGTGTCATCCGGCCTCTGTAGTATGCTTGGGGCCGTGGAACGGGATTTTGCTCTCTGTTGGTGTTCACCGGCATCGTCGGGTGGGTAACAAAAAATGACATGAACATCAACCGGGCTGGGATGTTTTCTGGTTTGGATTCATCACATTGTTGCCCAAGTTTCTATTATGTTTGCGTAGTGTACGCTCTAATTCGTGTGACGTAGGGAAACAAGGGTTCTCGTTTCTTCGTGTATTTGGCATACAGGGAGGGTGGTTCTGCCCCGACAAAAACAATAAAACACAGTTAAAATAAAAAATATCAACTAAACTATGTAAGAAGTTCTTAAGTTACTCAAAAAGCTACTTCCCGACAGCGGCTCAAAAATTTGATCGCTTAACCTTACTTCTCAAAAAGAAGGTAAAGCGGTCGTGTCAAGTAATAACCCAATAGTGAGGTTGGGTCGTTCCCACGAGGAAAATCGTTTAGGACTTAACTTCAATCTATTAATACTATGTTCAGTCAATTACTTCCTTGGGGAAAGCCAAAAATGATTAAAAGGGGGTTTTCTCTTTCGAAGTAAATGAAATAACTAGCGAAATTGAAAGAGACAATTAAACAGCTTCGAATCATGTTGGAGTGTTTATCAATTAATGAAAAGTAATAGGTTTACGTGTTCCCCACAGGTCATGAATTGATAAGGTCGAACTATGAAACATTCTCTCCTACTATTCTTGCATGCAACGTGATAAGTATCTATTTCTAAATCCATGGGTCGGCATACTAGAAAATGTTCACTCCCCCTGTACGGCTACGTGCCTGTTGCTACCTAACCCTATTGTTACCTCATAGAAGGCATGGTATTCGATATATTTGGGCTAAGTTATTAACTCGTAAACATCAAACTAGCCTATTAGATTAGATACAATAAATTTAGGTTGTAATCTTTTCCTAGATCTACCTCCTTGGTCCGCCAGTAGCATTAAGGCGAGGTTCTAAACGTTGGCCATCCGTTTAAAAAAGATTTCTATGAGAAAAAATTATCAAACATGCAATACATATTCTGGAATTGTTATTTTAGTTAGGTTTAACCTCATTATTTGCCTATGGTTGACCACAACCCTAGTTATGGTGTTTAGTTTACCATAGTCATAATCAATATTCAAATATATGATATAAGATTCAGGTACTAATCAATGAGAAAGAGTAAATCCGAAAAGTTTGCTTGTTTGATTAATCAACAAAAATCAACAACATCAATGATAACGTCTCAAGAAATCCAAAAATCTAACAATTAATCAAGGGCCTTACCAAAATAATCCAGGTCTAACCTAATAATCCAGAGTTTAACTAATAATAAGAGTCTAAACCTCAAAACAGGGTTTTTCGAACTATTAATAGAAAATAAAAAACCTAAATTAAACAAGGACTCTATTTGCTGGATGGTTTTTCCAAAAGAGGGCTGGGTAAACGGACCTCGCGATGGATCGTCGTGGTTATGACGGGCCGTCATGGATTCCGTCGTCCCATATTTCGGACCAAATTTCTTCTGCAGCTCTCTTCATTTACCCCGACGGCAGGTAGGTGTATGACGGATCGTTACGCGCACAAACGTGTCTGCCGTTCGAGGGTTTCGTTCCAAACACTTGAACTCTTGGGGCTACTTCTTGATCTTCATGAACGAACCTGCAGGCGGACCGTCAGGGCTACGACGGTCCCATCACGCTTTTCCGTAACTCACACTGGTCAACTTCCAATATTCCTTCAGCAGCTGCAAGCTGCCACCTACGGACCGTCACAAGCATGACGGACAGTCATAAGCTCGGTTAGGTGGTCTCTTCTGACATTTCGCTCGCGCAAAAACCTCCGCATTCATTTTGGAAAGATTATGCAAATAAGGAGAAACTTATATAAAAATTAGACACAAAAAAAAAGGACTTTTGGAACACTAAATTAAGGAAAAAAGGGGGTTATTAATAATACGTGAAACCACGGTATATCAGTAGGTATGACAATACCTCATCCCACCCAACAAATATAAGCAATTGTCGTCAAAAGCAACTAAAACAAACACATTGTAAAAATATAACTCATAGGGAAGGGAAAAATCATCCTGCCAGGCTAAGCCTAGGTGAAATTTGAATCGTGGTCACTCCATATGGTTGGGCATCAGTGCCCGGTGCTTCATCAACCTTAGCTCAACTGGAGCTCACCATCGAAGTATCCCTCAATGAGGCCTGAACAGATAGTCTACTTGTCACATCCGGGGAGCACCCCCTAGAAGTAACATGGCTTAGTTCACCTCTCGGAGTTCTTATACAAGCCCATAGTTATCATTCATTGCATTGACATAGTAAATTTAGCAGAAAAATTAAAACTTTCCATAGCACATCATATGCTAGAAACTTTACTCCATATATATATAAAATATAAGTCATAATACATTTTTAGACCCTAATTCTCTTTGACATATTAGACTCAACATCATTAGAATACATTAGGGACAAGGCACTTAAAAATTAAGACATAACTATACAACATTTAAGAACTTCACAGTAAGAAATGAGTAGGGAATTCCTTGGGGGGGGGGGGGGGAAAAATAAGGACCCCTTTCCTTGGCTTGAGAAGCAACAGATAAGATACTAAAGATAGACATCTAATCATACATAACAATACATTTGTGTCAAAAAGTAGATAAGAATGGTATTTAACAAAGAATGCAATAAGTATGACAAACCATGCCAAAAACATGATTTAAAAAGGGACATGTTTCTTGAAATCATACTTCATGCCTTTTTGAGTACATCTTTATAAAACCTTAAAAAAAAGCATTTATATCATTCATATACTTCATATAAACATATCAAAGTCCAAACATCCACATTAAGATTACATATAGAATTTATGAAATTTACAAGCCAATTTATAGTAAGCTATTCCTACTTAACAAGAGACAGTCTTGCTTTTATTCATTAACTCCAAGTAAATCTAGTGAACTGGTGCAAATGCTCACCTAAGGAAACATCATAACTAACTAAGCCAAAACATATCACAGATAAGCATATATATCAAAAGACACATTTAAAGTCAAGCTTACATTGGCTTTCAGTAACGCATAATTTAAGTATGTACATATTTTTAATTCGTTTCTCATCCCATCATTAAAAGACCTTGTTCATGACCCCAATATTTGTTTATAGTAGTGCAATGACATTATGGAGACCATAACCTTCATAAATTCTTAGCAAAATCCTCATGAGAACCACAAAACCTTAGCATTCAATTCATACCATAAACAAGTTTAACGTGACCACTTTATTCATGTCAATAACAAGGCATCATAATAAGTAATTTAGACCAACATAATGCATATAGGATAAGATCAATCTATAGATTTATACATGCACATCTCATTAATAAGTATACCCATACGACAAAGCCTTGCATATGGACATAAACATAATTCATACATATTAGTGTCACCTTCCTAGGACCTTCCTAAGGAGTAATTGTGCAATGTATAGATGGGTTCATTACTTCAAAACCTATCCTAATAAACCTCCTTAAGTCTTCCTAGTTAGGATCCTATTCATTTGATTCCATTGTACATTTACTTTAGGGAAAATATGGCCTTAACAGACACTAAGACCATGGGTGCTAGACATGGAATTTAGTGTTCTAGAGCCTTACACCAATGGAAGGTGTTCCTACCAAGCCAAGGTAGAACATTAACGTACATCCTAGCATCCTAAGTGAACTAAGAGATAGGTATAATCCCTCTACATGCCATTAGGAAATTGGGGCCTCCTTGATGTACTGTGGTTTCACGGTACTTTCAATGCTTTTTCCTTATGTTTAGTGTGTGTCTAAGGACTCTTTGAAGTAGTTTTAATGTATTTCCTTTGTGTTTGCAGGAAAAACTATCCCAAATGAAAACACTGAAGATGTGCTGAAAATTGCAGAAAAGATGACCTACGAAGCAATCGAAGGTCGTCTACCCATCGACGGCCTATAGGTGGCAACCGTCTCCATGAAGATGTTATGCTGCCAAGGAAAGATCGGGGAATTCTGACTAAGTGTGAGACTACGAAAGTTAAGATGGTCCATCGTCTCATCGACGGACCGTCCTGGTGATCCGTTGGTGTTAACAGAATGTATCCCTAATACATGATTTGAAAACATTCTAAGCGTGGAGAAACGAAGGCCATCGGCAGACCATCGTCCTGTCAACGGACTATCGTCTTGATCCGTCGATGGTAACAGAGAGTTGGAGAAGAAAGCAGCTGAAAATAGAATTGAAGTATAGACCGACGAAGGTGTCTACGATCCGCCGTTGCCTCGATGCTCTGTCGGTCAGGTCGTCAACGCGAGATGCGTTTTTTGACAGATTTTCCTTATTTAGGTTTCCCTTTACGTTTAGGATTATTTTATTATAAATAGGACCAAAAACCTCATTTTTGGGGTTAGACTTTTTGTTAATTTTCATGATTTGTAAAATGAGTTGTGATGTTGGTTTTGGAAAAACTCATTTTTTTATTCCGAAATCATTTACTTTGCATTATTTACTCAAATTCAAGTGATTGTAGAGTTTCTTCAATCTCATTCAATGTAAGGACATGATTCTTGTCAATTAATATGAAGTGTGGAATTAATGAACACAGTAACTAATCAATAAACTAAGGTTGTGGACTCACGGGTAATTAAAAAGTAAAACTAACTAAAATAAACAATTCTACGAATAGTTCTGCATGTATTGATATTCTCGTTTAGTAGAAGTATTTATACGAGTGCACGGCGTTTGAACTAGCCTGGAGTTCTACTTGCCGGACCAGGAGTTAGGATAATAAAGAAAAGAATTATAAAATTAGATTAGTTGCTATACTATCTAATAGGCTGTGTGATCGATTGGTGCTTACGTAAAAACTATACATGATTGTGATGCTTAATATGAGGTAAAAGGTAAGGTTTAGGTTGAAGTACCCACACGTGCCAGACCAACGGTGCGGGAGTGAAATTCATGAGTGCTAGACCAAGGAATTAGGGTATATTAATTACACTTTGCAGCAAGATACTAGAAAGGTTGTTCTAGCTATGGTTACTGCAGTTATGAACATGGGAACCTTACACCTAGTTTCTCTCCTCATTTAATAAATTCAAATATTTGAACTAGCTACTTGTTTACTTAGATTTAATTAATTACTTTTGTTATACAAAATCCGCCCTTTAATTGTTTTTTTCCAGAAAAGACTTTACTGAATAGAAGTAATCGTAGCTTAAAGTTAAGTCTAAACCATTTTCCTCGTGGGATCGACCCCAACCTAACATTTGGGTTCTTTACTTGATACAACTGCTTATACTTCTTTAGGGAAGTATAATTTGAGTTTATCAAATTTTGGCACCCGTGCCGAGGAAAGTGGCTTTTAGATTGACTTTAAGCACATTACCGAATTTTAGTCAACAATTTGCTGATTTTACTTTTTTTGTCTCTCGCAGGTCTAGCTTTAGTATATGCCAAGTACACGGAGTTGAGGAGAACCAATACTTCCACTTGATCTAGAACTAAACCGCACACTTCGCAGAATGAATATTCAAAAAAATCTTGCTTATATCGATGATGAGATCAACCCTCAACTTCCCCCCTAGGGTTGATACTCATAATCTAGTGGTTGTTGATAACCCTTGTGAAGCTAATCCGAGGAGGCAACCTCCCGCCCCACGCCCTCAAGAGTACTATAGGGGAAATATATTGTTACTTATTTTGATGGGCCACTTGTCCTACCTCCCTACCGCATGTTCATACTTTTGTGGTAAATAGTAGCTTGGATGCATATGATCACCGATAAGAGCTTTGTTTCAAAGGATTACCATCTGACGCTCCAAATGCTCACATTGCCAAACTAAGGTCGGTGGGTTAAGAATTTGTGTAGGGAGGCCAGACTTTAGAACATGGATGTAATTGGATCAAAGGGTTTGGGTCCCTCTCTAACAGGACAGGGGAGGCCCGACAACGAGCCCGCGCCAATAGGTTTTTAAGTTGCCCTACAATTCAATCTAACTTGAGGAGACGAAATTGATGGGATGTGTTCTCTGCAGTATACCAGGTTTCTAAAACTCTAAACCAGAAAGGATAGGGTGAACAAACTTTGTGGCATTAGCAGGGAGTCAGTAGTACGTTAGTTCTTGGGATAGGTCACATCATTCTGAGGAGTGCCACCCAAACCCCGCATTTGATGATGAGTCACTGAAAGAGTACTTCTATCGGGGGCAAGATGATAATAATAAACAAGTGCTTGATACGATTGCGGGTAGTTCTTAGGGGGAGTGTACTTATGCAGAGATCACTAAGAAGGTAGAGAAAATCTCCAAAAATAATAAAGCTTGGAGCACTAGGAAGTCAGATACTAGGAGAAACACTTTTACAGTGCAAGCTTCACATAACGCAGTTGTAGATGAGATTCGTAAAGAGATGGATCAAATGAGAACTGAGCTTGGGTTGATGTTAAAACATGTCACCGGGGGTGCAGAAAAGTTAAATGCGGTGAACTATTTGGCTAAACCACCACCACCGGTTGATGAGTACTACTATGAAGAAAAAATTTTATGCAGTGAATGAGCAGACAGGAATTTCTGGCCGACACTAGGCTACATCAGAGGAAAATTGGCGCCAGGTCAAGGAAATCAAGCGCGGAAATAGGAACTACAACTGATAGGGTCATATGTCGACGAGATGACAATACAATCGCAAACAACAACTTCATCGAGGGTAACGATGGTAACAGAAACGATCTGAGGGGCCCTATTTCCAACTCCAATATTGGGAAGTGCTCCTAGGGATGTGGATAGGGTAGTATGTGGAGTTGAAGGAATGTTGTAGAAGATGATGAGGAGGTTGATGTAGGGATGAGCATGCCAAAGAGTTGAGAGTTGATTTAGAAAAAATATTGAAAAAGGTTGAGCAAATTAAACTCAATCAAGCATCATGAAGTGCAATGGCCACCAATTGTCTTCTTACTATGAAACCCACTCCAACCGGGTAATCTTCCTAGCAACTGTCCAGAATACAAAAATGATGGGACATTGTATGAAGTCACTACTCGGATGGGGTAAGCAGCCCTTGGATCCACCTATGCAGTCTGGTTGTCGAAGATGGAGAGAGAGAAGATGATGAGAGAGGAAGTTAGTGGTGAGTTGGTAGTCTAAAATCGGGGAAAGGAAAGAAGCTGAGACACCCCAAAGTGACCACAATTCTAGACCAACCACTCCATTTCCGCAAAGATGTGAAAAAGACCCGAGGATGGTAAATACTCGCATTTATTGCAATTGCTACAAGGTCTATGGGCAAAAGAAAGAGAAGATCCGCGGGTGCTTCACTATTCCATGTATCATTCGGGGTTTTCTAACTGTGCTAAAGATAATGTGATCTTGGGGCAAGCCAATAAATCTAATGCATCCTCATTTTACAAGCAAGTTGGGTTTGGGTGACCCAAAGACCACGTGATGCGGGTACTGATGACGACGAACGGTGAAGAGGAACAATTGGGTACTCTATGATGTGTAGTAGAAGGGAGTCATTGTTTTTCCAGCCGATTTGTGATCTGAGGGAGGTGGCCTTTGAGGTGCCTATCTATTCTTGGGAGACCCGTTCCTGCTACCAGTCGTGCCTAGTTGATATGGAGAAAGAAAGGGAAGATGATGTTTGGTTAACAATGAAGACAAGCGACGTCGTTCAACATTTGTAGGTCCATGAGGGCAGAATGGTCGAGCTCCAATCGATATCGCCGATTCCTAACAAGGTTTAGAGTTTCCGTCCGAGGTACAAAATAGAAAGAGTGTCTTGGATGTGGACGGCACTAGCAGCAGTGATCATGAATTGAGAAGATAGGAATGTATGAAGAGTATGGGTCAGGTTGTGACACTTTGATCGAGTGATCTTGGTTCAAACAAGAAATTGGATTTAGATATTAGCATCGCGAGTCTCCACCGCAAAAACATCTATTGAGAGAAGGCTCCAAATTGGAGCTTAAAATTATCTACCACCTCATGGGTAAAGAAGGACACTTTGCCAAGGTTAATTATGCATACAAGAATATTTAGATAGGTTGCAACAGACAGAAGATACTGGTATGATGGTTGAGAAAGGGTGTTGAAAGAGGTTCAAGAGAGTAGTGGAGGGGTACTTATGTGGCAGAATTATAGTGGGAGGTCAACTCCAGTAGTTTTTTCACATAAATACAACTCTGCCTGATCATAAAGCCCAATGATTGAGCACCAGAGACGTTTCAAATACCAACTATGGACACAAGAAGCAGGGGAGAGGGGGGAAGGTGTGAAGAAGGAAGCAATTATATAAGGGTTGGATTGCCAGAGTCATTATATCCGATCGTCTGATGATAGGGTAGCTGGGGGTATGCCCTATTCAGTGTGTACCCAAAAAGGGGAATTACTGTGGTCCCCTTAATGAGAAAAAGGAGCTTGTTCTAATGAGGGCCGGTGATCGGAGGAGAGTGTGAATGGATTACTGGAAATTGAATTGCAGGGACTGAGAAGAGACCATTTTCCTAGCCCTACAGGATCAGATGTTGGATTAGGGTTGCAGGAAGGATGGTATTGTTTTTCTTGATGGGTATATCAGGTAGGGTTACAAAGCCACAATCAATACTGTTTGATTGCCACACGAAAGGAGAAAGAGCACAGGACAAAAAACCACTTTTACTTTCCGTAAGGAACTTTTGCGTTCAAGAGGATGCCATTCGGGTTGTGTAATGCACAGGATACTTGTCAGAGGATGTCCATATCTCGAGTATGGTGGAGGGAACCATTGAGGTATTATGGATGATTTTTATGTTGTTGGTACTCGTTTGATAATTGTGTAGAATCATTGTCCGAAAGTTCCAAAAGATGTTGAAGATTGCAACATTGGCTAAATGGGAAAAATACCACTCTATGGTGAAAAGAGGGTATTGATTGGTAATCGCAACTCCAAAGAGGGTATCGAGGTGATCGAGCAAAGTAGAGGATGGAAGGAAGGAAGAGCACACTTCTCCACCATATCTGTAAAAGGATTGAAGAGAGGGTGGGGTGACCAAGGAAGTCGATTAAAGAATGCCAGCGGGTGCAAAGAAAGGAGTGTTGAGGACGGGTTCCATTTGGGGCGATGGCACAGGGTGTCTAGACGAGAGGTTCATCAAGAATTGTTTTTACAAAATATTCACTCAATACTACTACACGACAAGGTCCTGATAAATAACGGAGGGTAAACTGTTATGTTGAGTGGTATCTATGTATTAAGGCATTGGTAGAAGTGGGAGGAAAAATTGAAGGTTAGGTGATCCAGACATTATTAGTTTCGGGCGTGAATAGCGTAAAGACGCATTTGAACAAGGTAATCTTGGTGATGTGGGTGCATGCTAGTGAGAGGCTAGTCGTAGCTTGGAATTGTATTCTGGGGGTAAAAAAGAGGTATTACACAATCCTTCACCACCATTTCTATGCAAGTCAAATCCAAGCATTAGATGAGAATCCACAAAAACAGAGAAACTGGGTACAAGCCTGGTGAAGGAAGGAGAGGGGACCTGAACAAAAGATCCTTGAGGGGAGTCATTGCTTTCTGAGAAAATTTTTTGTATACCTATTTGCTTGGCACAAGATTATATAGAATGCTAATTGATTAATTTTGCCTACCTGAGACTATTTTATGGCAAAAGAAGTATGCAAACCCGAGGTTGATTCGTTGCGTATTACTGTGCAAGCAATTTGACTTGAAGTGAAAGATAGAAAAGGACCAAAAATAAAGTGCGATCACAACAGATAGTTTCCCGATTAGAGGATGGAGCTATGCAGTATTTTGGCTAAAAAGGCTGGAAAATGTGATGCCTAGTACCGTTTCAGTTGCGAGAGGATAGCAAGGTACTGGCTAGCTTCTCAAGGCGACTTGAGCATCCATGGTCGCTGATTTTTGTGCGATAACTGGGCTCGTGATATCGTCCCATTGGACTGTCTTTGTCATCGACAGAAGACAACACGATCAGGCCATGATGTGGAAAAATTTCTTTGGGAGTGAGACAATTTATATAGGAGTTGTGCCAATGAGGCTTATTCGGCGTTGGTGTCGGAAGTCTGAGTTTGAGTGTGGTGGACGCATTACCACTCCTCGCTGTGGAGTGGGCACATCATGTAGTGGTCATCCCCGGACCAGCCCGTAAATCTTGCAATGTGGATACTATTGGACAACCAGTCCACCCAAGTTGGCTCATGAGTTCAGTTCGCCAAGGCATCTGTGATAGGTGCCAAAGAGATGGAGGTGGTTTCTAGACGACAAGAACTCCCTTTAAATCCTATTCTGTAATGCGTTTTTGGACGTGTGGGGTATTTGAATTTATGGGCCCCCTTGTAAGTTTCTCATGGGATGAAGTATATTCTCTGTGGCGGTTAATATGTGTTTAAAATGGGTGGAATTCCATAGCAACTGGAAATAATGAAGGAAAAGTGTCACCGCGTTCTTGAAAAAGAAACAATTTCCAGATTTGGGCCATCGTGATGGGATCCTACTTTTTGCAACAAGTTGCTCAAAGGTTATGAGAAAATATGGGTCTTCCACAATGTGGTCACGCCATACCATCCTCATACTAGTGGGCAAGGTAAGGTGTCCACAGAGAAAGAAATCAAGAAAGAGCTCTGCCAAATGCGGTAATGCGAATCGAACGGCTATGTCAAGCGGGCTTGATGATGCTCTTTGATACTAACGAGAACAAATACAAGATCCCGTAGGTATGTACCCAGAACAACTGGTATAGGGGCAAGCTTGTCACTTGTCAGTTGAGTTAGAGCATAAAGCCATGTGGAAATTGAACAAACGAAAATGGATTGGAATGAGGAAGGTGGAATATGAGTTAATGGATTTGAATGACTGATAATTTCGCCTTAAAGGCATATGAAAAGTTCATCCTGTACCAAAGAAAAGATGAAGAGAAGTACCTGACCAAAAGATTGAGAAGCGCGATTTTGTGGTTGGGGATTTGGTGCTTTATTCAACTTAGGTTGCGCTTGTGCCTTCAGGCAAACTCAATCCAAATAGGACTAGTGTATCTTGATCACCCAAGTTTTTCCCTCATGGAGCGGTGATTTGTGCGAATAAGGAGGGTTTGTAAGGTTAAAGGTGAAGGGCAACGCAATCCAAAACCTATCTTGGCATGCTGAAAAGCGAAAGAAGTGATACGAGGCATACAATCTTGATGAAGTCTGCGTAATCAAGAGTCCTGCGTCGTGCCACGACGTAAAATCAAGCGATGATTGGGAGCAACCCAATATGTATCCTCTAGCCAACAATAGTTTTTTTCATGATTTTATAGGCGTAGTTGTATTATTTCTGTTTCTCTCACTTAATGTCACCTATTAATTTTCTTTTATTTTTTTAGAAGTTTTGGCTAGAGAGTAAACTAGGGTCCGTGTCTAAAAAGTTTCCCAAAAATACAAAAAGATTAATTAATAGGGTGTTCAATATAAAGGGACCAAATCCCCAGAAATCTTCAGAAAATTGGTCTGATGCACTGATTTAAGAACCGTCATTCTATCAACGGATCTTCGGTAAGCTCCGTAGATCCCATGTTTTTTTCTTTAATTGTTTTTCTAAGGTAAGGCACAGTCAAACGGACCGTCAGACTGAGACCGTCCGTCGATGGGGAATCGTGGACCATCCGACTTCATAACCGACCGACCAGACCTGACGTATATATTTAAAATTTTTAAACTTTCAGTTAACCACTTTTCAAAACCTTCCCCCAAAACCATTTCATTCTCTTTCCCTTCAACGTCCCCCACTTCTCATCCCATTACTCCCATTTATATTGTCAGATTCTCCTCTTCCCCAAATCTCCATCCAGTTTCCCAAATCCCTTCTCGTCCTCAATATTCCATCTTTGTCTGTCTTCATCCCGGTCGGTGTTCGAGTCGCTCTTGGTGTTTTGTACTTGAATGAATTTTTAACCCTCATTCTACACTACAGTATATAGGTTAATATCTTCTGATTGGCTTCTATTACTTCGTTACTTACATGACTAAATTGTTGGAAATACGATAGTGGGTCTTTAATTTGGGAACACCGTTCAGCTTAACATCTTAAACTCAATTTCTAGTCCCTTGAAAAATGAAAGTGAATGGGATAGGGGTGTATATTATCTAATTATGATGTGTTTTGAGTGTTGTTATTTCGATTTAGGGTTTTATAGTCTGTGAGACTCTATGTTTAAAACTACGATAATATATGCCCTAGGAATGATGAAATGCTTTGTTAAACGCTAGAGGAATTAATGTTTCTTAGATTGCTCTGAAATTGTTCTTTGGGGGTAACAATGGCTGCCAAAATCTGTCCCTGAAAGATAGAATGAGACCCCGTTGACGGACGTCAGTCAATCGACAGACCACCATTGGGGTCTTTCAATAATACCTCCCCTGATTTGTCTAAGTGTCTACTCACGGGGGTAGACGACGGTCCGTTGACCCATTTATGGACCGTCATGCATGAACGTGGACTCTACCAGAACCCTTATTTCTAAAGTTCCTCAAAACTTTTCTAAGGGTCCATCGACGGACCCCCACTGACAGATCGTCGTTCAGTTGACGGTCCGTCCTGCAGGTCCGTTATCCTTAACAGAAACTATGTTTTTTAACAATTCAAAAATGTTTCTAAGGGTCCATCGACGGACCCTCACTGACGGACCGTCGTTTTGTCGACGGTCCATCCTGCACTTCCGTCGTGTCTAACAGAACCTTTGTTTCTGCAATGTCTATATAAATTTTCTGAGTGTCCACTGACGGACCCACACTAATGGACCGTCGTTCCATCGATGGACCTCCGTTCTATCGACGGGCCATCGATAGGGTTCATCGGTCAGTTTTGCAGTTCTTTATTGCCACTCTGTTTGTGTTTCCTTCTCTGTGTGTGATTCTTTTGAGTGTGTTGCATTCTTACATTAGTACTAATAACCCCTCCTTGCACCTACACATGGAACCAAATCAAGACTTAGTCTACTCTCGAAGACGTTCCAAGTCTGTCGCCCCTTCCCGCCGATCGGTGATTAGGTCGTTCGATGATGAACATGACCCCAAATACGTGCCCCCAGGCACCCTGACACAGTCACGTGCTGATACGACCTCTAGGAGAATACCCAAGAGGGTGGCGTCCGACGTAGTCACTGCCTCCCAGTCTGATGAGGAGAGCACACTGACCGACCCACCGTCTGGGTCCTCGGAGGCTTCCGAGTCTGAGGAATCTTAATCTTCACATGGGGCAACTGCTCTAGCTACATCGGTCTACTCTGCCTCGTCTAAGGAGGCTGACTGTGCGGATTATACTCCAGCACCCCTGACCGACGTCCCCACACCGTTGCTGATCAGCCCAACCGGTGGCGTGTCGAGAGCCAATATCAGATAGACAGGGATGCAAAGTTGATCAACAAAAAGGGGTCATGACTCGGACTCTGACAGTCGAGCGGTGAGTTATTACCGGGATTCTTCCCACTATGCCAGCTATACATGACCTTTTTACCAGCTATCGTCTAGAGTGGACAGCTAGGACTTTGGGCCGTTACAGCGAGGAGATGGTGCGAGAGTCTATGCCGGATTTTAGGGCGACTTCAGGGCTAGTTTGGACAGCGAGGGCAACACCGCCATACACGGCACCCCTTGAGAGTGTCGTTCCGTGCCAACGCGGGTGTGGATATCTCTTTGGCCCGCCATTCACAAGATTTTTATATGGTGCTGACACTGATGACACCAGGGCCCACCCCTAACTCTTGAGTTTGGACTATATCGGACGTGGTATAAAGATGGCCATTTCAAGCGTGAGAGTGTGTAGGAGACGAGACCACCAAGAGGTGGAAGCCCCAGAACATCTCCGTAGATGGCGAGGGTGTTTGCTTGGGTGCTGGAGAACACAGGAGATCGGTAAAAGAAGGCCAACTCACGCCTTCACGAGAAAAATTCCTCCTCCCACTGCTGCTGATAATATTGTGAATGGGATAGAGCAGTGCTGATAGCTGCCATGGTTGCTGGGTTCGAGATGGATTTCACATTGCTGTTACAAGCGGTCATTCATGAGAGGGACTTTAAGGCCACCACTACTTACCCCTTTCCTTGCATGATTTTTTAGTTGTGCAGGTCTGATGGAGTGTCCGTGTGGCACATTGATGTGCTCAAGACCCGATTGTCATAGTGGATATCGGTCTCATCCGGGATGAGGCCAATGAGTTGGCTCCCAATAGAGGGACCCGAGCAGAGGTGCAACCGCTAGGAGAGAGCTGGCAGCCATGGTAGAGCAAGCCCAAGGGGCTGATCAGGCTACATAGACCCTAGCGACACCACCCCGATTGAGTCTATCCCGGGTACTAGCATAGCTCTGAGCTCCTCCCGCTCCACCCTATCTACAACACTGGTCTCGATTGTTAGGGTCCAAAAGTTAGAGGCCCAAATGGCCACACTTTTGCATCATATCCAACCTTGGATGCAGAATTCCATTGCTGAGGCGGAATAGCAAATCGAGAAGAAGATGGCCCAGTGGACTGAGAGGCAGATTATGAAGGTCCACCAGTGCCTTGACACATTTGAGTTGAGGGTTCTTGCCCGACCAGCCCCTACTGTAGATTTGACGATTCTCCAGGCTGTTGTGGTGAGTCTGAGAGCAGATATGGATGCCATACTGGAGGCTCGGGTGCCCGAGTCTAAGGCCCCATCTGCAGAGCCTACTGAGGATACGGTGATAGCTGCACTGTTCTCCATCACTGCTGCACCATCACCTCAGCCACGTGAGCATACAAAGAGTCACCGATCTAGAGAGGCTGATGAGACTCGATCTAGAAAGAGAGAGCGTCTTGAGAGTTGGAGGCTTGTGGACGGAGAGCCTCAGCGTATGATGAAGGAGGCCCTGGAATATCAAAGAGATCTAGGAGAGGGGTTGGTATGGGGCGTCTTGCTCCAGAATTGCTGATGTTGACAGGAGCACTACTGAGGGTGTTGTTATTTATGCGGAAACTACTGATGGTGTCCCTACTACAGAGGGAGCGGGCTCTAGGAAACCGGACGCGCCATCTTGTTGATCATCGGCGCTATGCGCCTTAGGTTTGCTTCACCTACCACTCGGTTTTATTTTTTTATGCATTGGGGACAATTGCATGCTCTTTTGTTAAGTGTGGGGTAAATGGAAAGTGAGTGCTAGGGTGAAGTCTGAATAGCCCAACTCACTGTCCTCTAATGGGGTTTTCTTGCCTGTGTTTTTTTCCCCAAGAAACTGTTACTTTACTGTTGAACCGGCACGTTAGTATTTTGTACATAGTATTGATATAAAATTTGAAGCATGATGGTTTCTTAAAATGATATCCTGATTTAAAGAATATGCTTGCATGATTAGTCATAGTGAATGATGAATGTATGGCTCTAAGCATGACATAGAGATACACCCCTGCATGAGCCTCAATCTTAAGCTCAAACTAAGTGTCTGATAATTTGGTAGGGTAATGAGGTGTTAAGTGAGTGTGTGAACGGTTAATAGCTAAAAGTAATCTGTAATAGATAATTAGGAAACGATCATAGGCCCTTTTTCAAGATAATCAATCTTTAGCCTAGATAAAAGAAAACCGAATGAAACTAATCCCTTCTTGATCCAAATGATTAGATCTTAAAATGAACCTTTCTTTTCTACCCCAACTTATCTTCTGGGAACAATGTGTTGGACCTGGTCCCTCCTTGGTCATCTGCACCTCAGCTTATGCCAAAAGCATAAGTTGAGGGTGGCTAATGCAGAAAACAACCTTGACGTGGCCCTGACCCAACCTTGGGTATTGTGTACCTTGACTTATGGCAAAGCCATGAGTTGAGGGTGGCTATTGTGAGGAATGCTTTGGAAAGTGGGGCTGAAACAATAAAGAGAGAGAAAGAAAAAAAGAAAAGTGACTCAAGCAAAGTTGAAACCAAGTGAAAAATTGCAAAATTTGAAAGTAAAAAGAATAATAATAACAGAAGAGTCTCTTACACAAAAGGAGAAAGAAAGGAGAAAAGCAAGGCAAAAGAATATAAGAAAATTAAGAAACAGGGCGGAATAAATGATGAAAAGGTAGGATGCTTAGTTGTTATATCAAGGAGGGAAACAAGTCACTAAAATACATCAAAATGTACCCTATCTGACCCTAAGCTTACTTTACCAGCTAAGAATGTACTATCGTGATCCTAAGAGTCTAATACGTTGAACTTAAAGCAGTGAAAATAAAGACAAGCCTATGGCGATAAGTACCAATGAGGTGAGAAGTTGTTCTGAGAGAGTGTTGAAAAATCCTTATGCTCTAACTGAAATCACTGTGTGAAAAAGGAGGATATTGTTTTTAAAGAAAGGACGCTAGTTGCAATACTGGAAAGTTGGCATCTTGGTGAGAAGTAAAAGAGGAGAGGTGTCGGTGCGTGGTGAGTCTGTGTCATGGTCTGATCCACATGAGCAAGCCTAAAAGTGCTATCATGCATGAACATAATGAAAATAATCGGGATTGACAGCCAGACGAATGTGAAAGCTAAAATAAGAATACTTTTGTACAAAGGTTTTTGTGGTGAGTCATAGTGCGTTGCTTGAGGACAAACAACGAATTTAAGTTGAGGGTGTTGATGTACCATCATTTCATGGTACTTTCAATGCTTTTTCCTTAAGTTTAGTGTGTGTCTAAGGCCTTTTTGAAGTATTTTTAATGTATTTTTCTTTGTGTTTGCAATAAAAACTGTCCAGAATGAAAATGCTGAAGATGTGCTGAAAATTGCAGAAAAGATGACCTACGGAGCCATCGACAGTCCGTCTACCCATCGACGGTCCATAGTTGGCAACCGTCGCCATGAAGATGTTATGCTGCCAAGGAAAGATCGAGGAATTCTGAATAAGTGTGAGGCTACGGAAGGGATGACGTTCCGTCGTCTCATCGATAGACCATCCTGGTGATCCGTTGGTGTTAACAGAATGTAGCCCTAGTACCCGATTTGAAAAGATTTTAAGTGTGGAGAAATGAAGGCCATCGACGGACTGTCGTCCTATCAACGGACTGTCTTCTTGGTCCTTCGGTGATAACAGAGAGTTGGATAATAAAGCAACTGAATATAGAATTGGAAGTATGGGCCGACGAAGGTGTCGATGATCCATCGTTGCCTCGACGGTCCATCAGTCAGGTCGTCGACGCGAGACGCGTTTTTTGACAGATTTTTCTTATTTAGGTTTCCCTTTATGTTGAGGATTCTTTTATTATAAATAGGACCAAAAACCTCATTTTTGGGGTTCGACTCTTGGTTATTTTTCTGATTTATAATATTGGTTGTTGAATATTGGGTTTTGGAAAATACTCCATTTTTTTTGGAACCGTTTATTGCATTATTTTCTCGAATTCAAGTGATTTTCTGGATTTTGTTCAATCTCATGAAAGTAAGTACATGAATTCTTGTCTAATTATGAATTGTGTAATTATGAACATGGATAACTAAATCCATAACTAGGGTTGTGGGAACCATGGGGAATTGACAAAGTAAAACTAGCTAAATAACAATTCTTGAATAGTTTCTTGCATGTATTGATAATTCTTTCTTTTAGAAGTCTGTTTAATGAGTGCACGCATTAGAACTCGCCTTGTTGCTACTTGTTGGATCAAGAAGGTAGATATTAAGAAAAAAATTATCAACGTAAATTTAGCATATACTATCTAATAGGCTAATGTTGATTGGTGCGAAGGAATAACTAAGCCATACATCGATTGTGATGCTTAATAGAGGTAAAAGGTTATAAGGTTTAGTAAGTTACACACAGTAGCCGGACAAGGTGCGGGTGAATTAACGAGTGTTGGACCAGGAATTAGGTATAATATAACTTACCAATTTGCATGCAAGATACTATGAAATAGTTGTAAGCTATGGTTACTGTGTTATGACACCTATGGGGAAACTACCACCCTAGTTTCTCCAATTCATTTAATAAACATCAAAATTTGAACTAGATCTATTACTTAGATTTAATTAATTACTTGTGTGACAGCAAAATCCCTCCTTTAATTGTTTGGTTCTGGGAAAAAAACTTGACTAAATAGAGTGAGTACATCGTAGATTAAATGTTAAGTCTAAACCATTGTTAAGTGGGATCGACCCAAAGCCTAACATTTGGGTTCTTTCTTGATCCGAACGCATATACTCCTTTAGGAAGTTATTATAATTTTGGTGTATGAATCCTCTCATGAGAAGACACGTGGGTGTGAACACTTTCCTCAAAGGGAAGTCAACACCTCATGTGGTACATAGTGAGTTTTCCTCAAAGGGAAAGTCAAACCTATAAGGGCAAATGGTGAATCTTCCTCCAAGGGAAGTCAACACCTCTCAATGTTCAAGTTCCTCGGTGCTAAGATTCAAGTCCTTTATTGAAAAAGTCATATTGCATTTCCCTAAAAACACAGAGCTTAGATTTGATTTTTCAGAGTTTTATAGCCTACTCAAGCACATATATAGTTTAAGTATTCTTGGGCACCCCTCTCAAGGCCCCTCTATATAGTCATCATAAATGTGGGTGTGGGTGTAAATATATGTGAGCAACATTTCAAAACACCATAATTGTCACAACATATCATATATTCAAAGGCAGAAGTTTTATAGGTTATTGATATAACAATTAAAGCAATCCGTGACTAAAAACCTAATCAGACTCTATGCCATTCAGTAATCATCATATCATATAAATCCTATGTTAAACATGCAATACTTTGCAATTGTCATATAATAGAAACAACCAGGAACTCCTATCAAGGTACAATGTGCATTGCATCGACAAGGTCCCCATTACCCTTGCCCATACTAGTACACTTATCAAGTCATATTATTAAGGAAAAAAACATATCATACTTTCTATCAAATCATAGTTACCATGCATAGTTAGTGACATAGTGAATATAAGAAATACCTCATTTAAGCACCATGACCATACTACTTGTAACATGCATGTAAAGTGAGTGTGTCTGTATATTGATCAACATGAATCACAAATGACTATCAACAACACATTGAGGCAGCCCACTTTTTAGACCATAATAACTCTTTCAAGCATAGACCACACAACACACAATAGCATAGGAGACAAGCCAACTTCATATACACTTAAAGACTCTTAACTTGTGCTTCATGCCATTCACATAAGGTACAAAGGTAGGCTTATAAAAATTTTAACTTCATAAGAAGCACCTCTACTTTACCCAAACATGGCTATACTACATGTTTATACAACAGAAATTACAAACTAGATCCAACTAGAATAGGAAAGTGGCATAAACTTCTCATATCTCATCATAGCACATGTCATATGTTTCTTCAAATTCTGCTTCAAGTCCCTGGTAAACAACATAATAATACACTACAAGTAAACACCGACACCATAACGTGCGACATACCACACAATGAATCAAGGCTCACAACTTCATTAACTATAGAAAAGTTAGGAGGAAGAGTAGGACCTTACAATCATCAACCTCTTTTGACCAACAGTGATCAATACACCCTTTCATCATAATACATATTTATAGGGAAATATTATAAGTGCTTAATAATAAATGAAACCATGAGGTACAAGTCGTCACAAGAGCATGATACAAACTAGAGCAACTATATCCACATATATTGGTAGATAGAAAGTAGAGAGTTATAGATTTTCAAGTAAAATTCCCCAATTTTACTATCAATCATAATACAAATACTATACATTTAGGGAATGTGTTATACATGATATAAATCAAATAGAAATCATGCTTCATCTACCCTAGAATCTCAGGGATCACATAATGTTTCGTTAACAACATTCAAATTGAGGCTTTAGAAGAACCTAAATCAATTCATGCTAAGACTCTTTGTCGTGGATCATCAAGAATTCCACCCACAATTATTAATTTATCATTGAAATATAAGGAATTAGTTAAGGACAATAAATCTAATGAAAAATCCTACTACAATTACCATAACTGGACTCTAATCACAGTGAATATACTATTTTTGACACCATGGAAAGTAGAAGAAGCAGAAGCTTAATCGATAGGCTACCACATGCCTAAATTATTACATTTCATGATCTCATTACAGCATGGCAGTAGCTACAAGATACAAAACATAATCGGAATTCCACTATTTTCATTTTAAGACGCCAAATGTTACAGTGAATCATGGATAAATTAGGGGAAGCATATTCAAATCTTCAGAAATTGATCATATTGGATACTTCAACATCAACGCAACAGAATTACGTAAATAAACAGTAAGGTAGAATCCAAGTCAACGTAATCGAAATCATAATTCAATTGGTGATATAAACAAGTCAAACGATACAAAAGCCCAGCAAGGACACTAAATCGGATTTAGGGAGGAGGGAAACATGGGTTATCATGCCAAGTGGGAGTAAGTAAAAATCACTTCAACCATGCCAAATAACTCAATTCATCATGAATTTAATCATAAAAATGTTTTGAGAAGGAAAGGAAAACCCATGGATAGATTGAAGAAGAAGGAAACTTTGATTCATATGTTTCTCTTTGAAATTCTTTGAGATTAACTCTCTAGAGGGAAGGATTAACTAGAGATGAAGGAGCAGCACCATACCTTATAACATTAAAAATCGCTAAAAGGTGACGGAATAAATCATGACAATCCAAGCTCCAAGCTGTTATTGAGCTTTACCAACAATGGAGGTTTTCCTAGAGAGAATATTTTTGGAGGGAAAAGGGAAGGTCATTTTGAGTGAAATGGGATGGGGAATGGTTGGTCATGTTTTAGATATTCTATCCAACCAAAATAGGTTAATAAGTCAATTATATTTAGGTTAGGACATGGGGTGAATTTCCCATTCACCCCTTAATGAAACATTGCGCAAGGCACCAGTTGTAGGCCACTATCGACGGACCGTAGGTCAATCAACGGGCCGTCTGTAGCTTCCGTCGATTGGTCCTTGGCCTAGTCTTTGGTTGACACTTGCCCAGGATAAGTTACCATCGAAAATACCCCACCAAGAGGCAGTACTCGGGCCCCGAGTACTTCTACTTCTCCCTCACTCCCTAGATCTACTGCTGGTACTCCGCGCCTAAGAATGAGTGGGATAGCTGAGAATTGAAGTCTAGTGCCGGAGTGAGTAGGCACGACTGCCTTTAGCGTAGCGTCCTCCCGACAAACGCCGCTTTTTGATTGAGTTTCAACTAAACCTCATCCAATACTAAATGTGAACGATCGTTAGTCTATATAACCTAACAAAGAGCTAGGGTTGAACCCACAAACAGCGGTACGTGTTCAAATTTAAGTTTGAAGTACAAATGCAGTCTAAATAGATATAGGAACAAAAATTATCGAAAAAGACATGTAAACAAGTATAACGGGTGACAACAAATATCAGATGGGGGTTTTTGGTTTGAAATTATCATCTATAACACTATAAAAAAAATTAAAATATCAATGTAGAGAGGGATTCTCGGGATGTGATCGATTATAGGAAAATTTCACTATATGAGTAGTTGAAATTACTAATGAATAGCTAAATATCAGTGGGTAGGATAGACTATGATTAATATTGTTTTCTGTCAAACAACTATCACATTTCAAGTGATTTCTTTCAAACATCAACAAGTATAGCAAATAAGAACATCCACACCTTAATTCATCTACTTTTTCAAGCTAGATAGGTAGGTTTGGGTTTAGGATTCACTCTTTCGAAATAAACTTACATAAACCCAAGACCTATAATCATCAATTGAAAACTTTGGTCCCTAAACCTCTCTCTCTCTCTTGATCGAGCAAGTTAAGAACACACAATTAGAACTGCATTTGTAACTACAATTTATAGATTAAAACACATGTATCAATTAAAACCCACTTCAATTAATCATTTCAATCATTAATTAAAAAAATTCATAAGCTAATTCAAACCATAATTACATGATCACGCCCCTAAGAATTGGGATTTAGCGAAACATCATAAAAAGGTAAAAACAATTTCCAACTTGACTAGCCATCAGCTGGGCTATAGTCTCCAAGCCTTTACAATGTTCCAAAATTGTTAAGTTCAAAATAAAAATCCTCAATAATTCTACAATAAGCACTCAAAAATGTAGAGAAAATTTTAACTCTAGAATAAAAACTGCAATATCCGGGTGAGAACTCCCCCAAATTCCTTTAAAATCCAATTTAGTTTTCCAAATTTTAGCCTAAAAGCACAGTCGGCGAATTAAGTCGGGATCGCTTAGTGGATTGTCGATCTACCCTTTTCTCGCTTACATTGCCCTTTTGCATTAGTTCTCAACATCCGAAGGCTTATAACTTTGGGCAATCTAGTGAGTTGTCGCGGAATCGATCAGTGATTCACTGAATGCCATTTCTGTAGGAGACTTGGTTTCTTCCACAAGGCTGGAACACTTGAACATTAAGCGAGGTGAATAACCATTTGGCTGTTTGCCGAGTCGTCTTGGCGATCAACAGGATCTCATTTTCTCCACTTCTTCAGCTTGTTTTGCTCCATTTTGCCGAGTAGCATTCTTACCTTGCTCATAGCACTCATTATACTTGAAAATATGCTTTAACACATCAATGGACAGTTAAAATTTAAGCATGAAGGAGGACCTTTAAAACCATAAAAAAAATCCCTAAATGAGTCCAAATCTCGGACTCATCATATTCTCTAACTCTTGAGAAGTTTAGTAATGTCGAAGAAAGATATTTAGAAGCATATATCTTCATTACAAGAGAAATTGTTAACAAAAACAAATCAATTTAGACTACATAAAATGTTAACTTCATGTAGTTGTGAGGAAACAGTAACATACTAATTTGAATATTTAGAAAAAAAGATAATTATTGTGTTATCAAAATTATTTTCCTCAAGTACTTGACATTATGGAATATACCCTCTTACGGTAGAATATATTACTTCATCGGAATATTGCACCTTTCATATCTGCTCTAAACTTTAAAATCACTCAACGATAATAAATCACATATTTTTTTTTTAAATGCAACAAGAAGAAGAGTAGAAGATTAAAAAAATTGTTGTTGAAAAATGACAGGAAGCCCCTTTATTTATAGTCAACAAAGGGTAGTATGAACAAGTGTTTCTTTTTTGTGTTTTATCTAAAAAGTCATGACCTTTTTTAGAAGTCATAACCCTTTGAAAAAGTCACAACGTATTGAAAAAATTCAAAACTTATCAAAAAAGTCACCCAACACTCATCAAAAAAAAGTATCATATAGTTTAGAGAGAGATATTTATAGGTAATGTTTAACATTCAAGTTAGGGTTCATTATTTTAAGGTAATTAGGTGTATAGTAATATAATATATAATAATAATTTGCTATTTTGTGGGTTTAAAGATTAATTAGTTATGCCAGCCATCAAAGTATTTCCTTCCCAGTAATTATGTTTAAGTATAACTTGATAGAATTTGTTAATTGTTTGACATCAGCACTACTTTCACTAGTATTGCAATATTTCATGGTAGCTCTTGTACGTCTAATAATGTCTTGAATAATACTAAAAAAATTAGTTTTCATTCATACATTTTCAATCTCCATTGAGATGTTGTGATAAATTGTTTCTTTGATAACAATTATATGTGTCTATATTGATGGTCTTTAAGACTTTATTTCATTGTATATATACTAAATCTCCAATATACATAAGAACTAACTCCTGACTTATCCCTATAGGTCTTATATATGTTGTATTAGTTTATTTTTCTGTCAAGTAATTTTCAAGTGATTTGATCATGTCACACTTATAAAAAGAGAATATAACTTGGGCTAACACTTTTCAATGTAATTTATAGTGTCTAGTCAAAACATATAATTTTTTGGTGTTTTGAATAAATAGTCTTCGCAATTGTTATAACATATTTATTACCTGTGGAAATCAGGATATTGTATGTGTAACGATTCGAGCCCACACCTCGGACGTCACATGGAGTACAAGACTCCAAAAATCCTCATACAAGCCTCATTCTACATCATCACATAAGAACATAGAAAAAATAGAGCTAAATTAAAACTTTTCTATACAATCAAAGTCATTTTTCATAAAGCAAGCGGAAGTCTTTCTATACCTTACCTCAACCATCTAGAACCATAAGACATAAAACTTTGGGATGTAACCCATAAAAAATCTCTAAACATAATAATAAAAAACATAAGGGAACAAGTGAATTTGTCCTAGAAACTATGAAGACTCACCAAGTCGTCAACGGCAAGCTCCTTGGAAACCTATCTTTCAAGTATAGGATATCAAATATCCAAACCTACACTTTGCTAAAAATGAAGAAATAAGAGTTAGCACAATTAATGTACCAAGTATGATAGTCATGCAAAAATCATGCTTAAAATATACATTTTGGTTAAAAACCATGCATATGCAATTTTTGAGAAAAACTTTATGAACATAAACATAAGAGGCATAAGATACAACATAATCAACACATAAGACATTTCATTACATTAAACCCTTCACCTCAAGTAACCCCAAGCTATACTTTTTGCAATGTATGAATAGTGTCCCATACTACCATCCACACCAAGTACCACATTAAGACCACAAAAAGTGAACTTAGCATTCTTCTTTTTAATTATTAAACCATACTCATACACAAGGAACATAACATTTCATAATCCATGACAAGGAAAGGAAGTCATCATACAAACCAAGTAAAGTGTGCATCATCTCATTAAGCATTTAAGTCAACATTCTTCATTAGAATCATTAAGATCACTTTCATTGATTAGTTATTAAGACAGTAGAGAACTCATTATAAGCCTTTCAAAGCCTACTAGTGCTATGCATTTATGGCATCCCATACTACCACCCACATTTCATAAAACTTCTCAAGAAATCATAATGCACATCTCACATGATGGAAATAAATGTTTAACCTACGTAGACCATGAGAGATAGATCATGGAATCTGGTGTCTTGACCCACACCGTAAGATTTAGTATACTTGCCTAAGGTAGAATCGGGAACTTTTAGCGTAGGTGGATCAACTAGCTAATATACTATGCGGGCACATAGTTATGTGATAAGGAAGACATTCATTGAAACCCAACTTAGAAGTACCATCTTACCAAATCTACTCAGTCCTTAGCCTCCATTCCCATAGAGTATTTCATTCACATTACATTATTGTAGTTGAGAGGAATGCCCAAGGTACATATTTACACATGAAAGGAATGACATAAGCCTATCGATTCATGATTCATTATTAGGATAGCTCACGAATCCTCATGAAAAGAATGTCATAATCCTATCGATTCATGGTTCATCATTACATACACATGAAAGGAATGCCACAACCCTATTTTTTATGGTACACTAGTCATTGACTCATTATGAAAGGAATAACTCTAGCCTATCGATTCAAGGGTCGTCGTTACATTAGGTCATTTATGAAAACAATACTATGAGCCTATCGATTCATATTCATCATCAAATCATTTATAAAAGGAATGTCATTGGCCTATCAATTTACATTCATTACATAAAAGCACTTTGAAAATACAAGAATATGATGCTTAAGCCTACCAATTCAAGATACTTCAATTACCAATACATTCATTCAAGAAAAGGATGTCTAAACCTACCTATCACACCCCTATTTTTTCAACAAAAATTAGATTAAGTTTTGAAGAAAAAAAGTTTTTCCAATTAAAGTGACATTTTGAAAAGTGATTATTTTTATTATTTAGTGAACCCACTTGGAACTGAGTTTTGGTGTTCCAAGTCACATTATTTAAATCCCTAATAAAAAGAAAATTTGACTTTTTATGTTGTTTGGTTTGTGAAAATAAAGATTGGGTAAGTAATTTTGTTGACCGAGGGGACGGTATTAGGCACCCTCGAATCACATGGTTCTAACACGGTTACTTTATTGAATTATATATGACTTGACTTAATTTTGGATATATTATGTTTATGACCTTGCAAAAATGTTTATTTTTCATCTTATTTTAGTGTTTGGAAAATTTTACTGTTTTTTTAGTTAGATTAAAATAGGAGATAAGATTTTATGAAATTCTAGAGTTGTGAGAGAGTACTATTAATTTTTTTCCTTTTTTCTGCTACACATTTTAAAATTGATGTGGTTATATTTTAGTTTTTAAGTGTGTTTTTAAATCTTCTTCTTACTTTTGTTTAAAAAACTTGTTTCAGTTTTATTTTAACCTTTTAGTTATTTCTATTTTTTATTGTTTTTTTATTCTACGTTGTGCTCTAGTGTATTTGTATACTCTAAACTTTTTTTTCTGCCTCTTATTATTTTACCTTTGAATCTTTTTTTTACGTCATTTAACGTGGGAAAAGAAAAACCCTACGAACTAAAATTAACATCTTTACATAATGAATATTTGTCAAACTAATTATCTCATCGTTCAATTTATTAAGCTCTAACGACAAATTCTCATCATGAAAAAATATGAAAATAAAACAAGACTTTAGAAAATCGTGTTATTTAAAGGTGAAATTAACTTTATAGGTTGTTTAAACAGGAAATAAACTACGTTTCGCTTATAAACGATTTCAATTAATTCTATTGGATATAAAAGACTTAAACATAAAGTTTTTGCCAGGATTTGAACATATTTCATATTAGAAACCATCAGTGCATTAGAAATGGTTTAAACACATATGAAATATAAAAATGTCAATATATTGCAATCAATGTTTGTATAACCATGACACTAAACCATATGATAAGGATTAAGTGTTACCTCTTGTGAAAATAAATTCACAAGGAGAAGACCACAAAAGGAACCACAAACTCAGAATCACTCTTGTCTACTATTTTGGTAGTATATGAGTGTGAATTGTAGTTTTTTTTCCTGTAGTATCAATTTCTTCTTCTTCTTTTGGTTGCATGTGTTGCTATATGTAGGGTGTGTGGTACGTATGGGGGGAGGGGGTAGTATGTGTGTATGGATGTATAGTGCGGGGTGCATTATTGTGTAGTGGGGTGAAATGGGTCTTTGTATGAAAACGTTTACAGGATTAAAATGAGTTGTTCTTAGTGTCAAATGATGATTTTAATTTCAAAACTTCAAGGAAACCATGTTTATGCTTTTTATCAACTTTTAGCTTACGAAATGGGTTTATAGCATGATTAGAGAATGTTTAGAAATATGTTTTGTTTTGGTTAGATTGTTGTTTGTAGCCCTTCCCTAACGGTATTTATGATAAATTTGATTTAAATTATGAATTGGTGGTGTGAAATCTTAGATGAATGGTGAGTGGTTGTATGGGTCGGTTATATTATCTAATGTATTGTGGATGTCATTGAGTGGTATTGTCCACCCTAGCTAGCGGTTTGGTTGTTTACTTGTGATGTGAATATGTATTTATATGTGTATGTTAGTGGGAGTAGTTAACGACATGAAGGCTGAATGTGAAGTAATGTATGATAATGATGATGTTCTTGTGAATGTTTCCTACATCTTGTTAGGCATGATTCGTTAGAGACTAGCCTAAGTGCCAGTACATTTTATGTGATAGTATGCTAGAGATCATGTTTAAGTGACTTATATGATTATGTGAAGTTATGCTTAAGTTTGTATTGATGATAAAAGATAGAGGTCAGAAGTTAATATTATGGAAAATGGTGGGTGTGTTAGATGTTGAAAGGGGTGCTCCAATGTCTACACATACACCACACGTTGATGATGAATGAAGCACACGAATGTGAAAAGGGGGAGGAGTCGTTTGGGGTGAACACTCTTCGTGAGTTGAGATGTGAGTGGTGAGTAGCAACCTCACTACCTCCCAAGAGCTTTTACAAGATAGGTTGAGGGATGGGTTACCCTTCATGAGTTAAGTCGTGGTTTCCAATAAGTTATTACTTAACGTATATTAACAAATATTTAAGACTCCATGGGGGAGTTATGTTTAGCACCACAAATATATGAGAAGAGGGGGAGACACTTCGTGAGCGTTGAGATATTGTATTCCAAGTACCTCTCGAGATAATTACTCCTCGTTAGTAGGAGAAATGGTGTTCACGACCAATCGGATCGCTCGTACTGTTTTGGGGCACCATGTGTGGTTTGAAATGGTTTCTTTTTTACGTTTCATCCTATGTTGAGGTGGCGAACCAACCAATTGCTAAACCTTACCATTTCAATTTAATATCAACATAAAGGAAAATGCGGAAGAATAGAAACTCATAAACAAAAGAAATTCAAAACTTCTAAAATTCACATTATTATTTCCCAAAATCTGGAAGTCATCACCACTAAAGAACATCTATGATCAATTACTAAACTAAAGAGTATTCTAAAAAGCTTAAAACAAATAAAAGAACTGCCTATGCGGAAATTCAAGGCATAGAGGACATGAGGAAGGAGAGATGATCCAGTCCAAGATAGAAGAATTAGTCACCCTGACGAATCAGGTGTGAAGAGGACGGTAGAATGCGGTTGAGTTGATGACGACGGCACGTTGATGCCCCCAAAGAAAACAAAGAGAAAAAACAGAAAGTAGGGGGCAGTACAAACACAATACTGAGTAGGTATCATCGGCCCCCAAACCAACGCAAAATATAGAAAAGCAAGATATCTCAGATAACATCATATTAAAATCAACTAATATTCCTTAACAGGGGATTAGAACAGTAGTAAAAACATCATATAATATCACCGATCATCTCTATGAGGACTCTCAAGCCTTAATACCATACGCGTTGGGATACATGTTCTTTAGAGTGAGTATATCCTTAATCTTCAAGATTCAGATGGTTATCCCTCTTGTGTCGGTACGTCGTGACACTTCGATCCTTCTACTACTATGTGTCGGACTGACACTCCGCCCCCTACTACTAGTGTAGGAACGGACAATCTGATCCCCAATAAAGTGTGTCGGACGGACACTCCGATCCCACATCTACGTGTAGGTTCAGTGACAACCCGTCACACTAATTTATGCGTCGGTACTGACACTCCGATCAACGAAATCATACGGGGAGTTCGTGAACCGTCACAATATTAGGGG
>JAKWJA010002402.1:0-18738 GCA_027704765.1 Solanum habrochaites | reverse complement strand
TATTGGGTATATTGTAAACCCTCTAATGCTAATTGTGTTATGCATGATGTTTTATAGCTATTTGTGAAATAAACATGATGAGGCCATTGAATCCTCCTCTTTGAAAACCTCTTGTTAATATGATGCTTCGTATAAAATAAGGCTTGAATGACTAAAAGAATTAGGTTAGGATCGGTGTCACTTCGACCCAGGTAGTAATCGAGGATCGGGTGTCCTTGTTCCGGCACAGGATAGAATATGGATCTGCACGTGCCGACACCAGGATGTATTGATGGAACGGAGTGTAGTTCCACACAGATGTATGATGAGGATCATGTGTCACGTTCCGCACCAGAATAGATAAGGATCGGGTGTCCCGTTTCGACCGACCAGGACAATATGATCGGCGTAGTATCGACGTTCCGGCACCGAGGATCGAATACGATCGGAGTGTCCCGTTCCGACATCCATATAGAATATGGATCGGGTGTCACGTTCCGACCCAGGATAGTATGATTATGACGAGGTCACTTTCCGCCGCACCCAGGCTAAAATGAGGATCGTAGTTTCACGTTCTCCACCATTATAGTACGATGAGGATCAGAGTGTCACGTTTCCGACATTCCAGGATAGAAAGAGAATGAATCTTGAAACATGATAATATTCTCAATTAATGAACCTATTTCCCAATAGTTGGTATGAGCTTGAGTCCTCGTGGGTTATTGCGTCTTTATTAATGATTACAGTACTTGTTGCTACATGTTGAGTATTGTTAGTTGATTTTATGACTCTTACTGGTATATACTGTTTTCCGTATTCTGAGTTGGCCATTGATACCTACTCAGTACGCGTTTTTTGGTACTGACCCCTCTTGTAATTGTTTTTCTTTGTATTTGTGGATGCAGCAAACGTCCATCGTCTTTCAACTCAACCGCACTCTAGGCCAGTCTTCTCCCGTCGATACTCAGGGTGAGCTATGGCTCTAGCGTTGGACTAGGATCATCTTCTTCATGTCTTGATTCCTTGAAGTTCGGCATGGACTAGCTTTGTACTTATTTTTAGCTTCTTAGATACTCTAGATTAGGAATTTAGGATAGAATGGTTCTTTCGTGGAGTTACTTCCAGATTTTGGGGATACGATTGATAAATTTTGAAGTTATTTTATATATTTCGTTAATGAAGTGTGTAAGACTTCCTTTTCCGCATGCGTATTTTATTCATAATGGTTAAATTGTTGGGTTTTAGATTGGGTTGGTTCGCTCACATAGTAGGATAAGTGTGGGTGCCACTCGCGACCCGTTGTTGGGTCGTTGACTTAAAAAGAACATGTAATACATTACTTTAGAATATATTAGAGATAGAGGAAGAGAATGAAATAATAAATAAAACACTATGTTCCAAATAGAATGGAGGCGATTATATAATTTTAAAAACACAGGATTCACAATGGACAAATATAAAATCAAGAATATTCTGAATAAATAGTAAAATAATTAGATCAAATAGAAATAATAGGAGAAAACCTTTAAAACCTTGGGAAAAATGGAAAAAAAAAAAAAAAATCAATAGTATGCAAACTTCTAAATAAACCCATAATATATATAAACACGGCCGCAATAGAAGCCGACAAATCAAAGATCAAGAAGACTTTAAACACAAATCAAAGAATTATTAGAATTTTAGCGAGTAATAAAAGATCAACTACTTAAAACATAGATCACACGCTTTATGGTAGAAATCAGAATAAATGTTCGAGGAACAGCTGAATGGTTATAATTATAAAGATTAATGATAATACTAGAACAGATGGATATAAATTACCAGTTAAATGAGCTATAAAGAATTTAGGGTAAGACAAGTTGTTTTATTAATTCTATTGTAAATCAGGAATATTGGCAAATACAATGCATCCAGATATATAGAATGGACTCTTTACTTGCCCCGAAGACCATTTTTGAATGGCTAGTTATGCCATTTGATTAAACTAAAACAGCAACCTCCATATTTCAAAGAAGATAGATAAAATATTTGGAGAATTCAAGATTTGTGTTTTTAGTATATTAGATGATATTTTTAGTATTGGTAAAATTAAAAAAACTTTAGGACATTGACAAACAGTTTTTAGGTATAATTTAGTCGTTAATAATGGAATTAATCTAGTAAAATAATATAGAATTCCTGTACCATTATATAAATTTTACTTAGGACTAACTCTAGGAGAATGAAAGATTTACCTTAGCACAACCTCATATAGCTAAAAAAGCATTAGATATTGCCCACACTTAGATAATTTAGAAGACTTACAATTCTTTAGGTAAGTTAATTATATATGACCTTTTATAAAGTCCTTCGGAAAAAACAGCGGACCATTATAATTCTAAGACGGACATAAGGGACAAGAAATTTTTGATATTCGAAGATATAAAATTAGTACACAAGATCAAGGAAAAATAAAAAATTCCCGATCTTAATAATGCCATTAGAATCAGATTATTTAATACTAGAACAATGGTAGTTTTGATGGATGTGGGAGCAGTACGACATCAAAACCCCATAAATATAGTTCTAAAAAAGAAGAAAAAATTGTTCCGCGTGCAGAGTGGAAAATACAAGAAAAAGGAAATACAGCTAGCATAGAATTGTAGATATCGTTATCTGTATATATGAGTTTAAATATTTTAGAATTATATCTTAAATAAACAAGAATATTATCAGAACTGGATTGTGAGGGTAATTTTAGTAAAATTTCCCACAATTAATGATCAAACAAGTAGTAGAAGACGTGGCTCCATTTTTTTTTTGATACTATAAGTCATTTATAATTTTTGAGAACATTTCAAGGTAATGATAATAATATTTTATATCAATAAGTAGGTTATTATCAAGTAATTTTAAATTTTCAGAATGAGACCTGTCTTTCAAGACAAGGGCAAGGAGTCTCAACCTCCCACAACCCAAGAATTCAGACTATCCGACAGACAATAGTATTAATTTTACAGTTTAGACCTTTAAATAGATAGATGATAATAGCATAGAAAGATTACAATTTGGACAACCTAAGCTAATAGCACTCTGGACTCATCTAATTTCACGTTTAGAAGTTTAACTATATCGCAGATAGATAACACAGAAATGTTTAATAGTAATATATGGATAACCCTAACAAGAAGACACTAAATATATAATTGTAGTTTTAAATGCCTTAGGGATTTTATTTTACTAGTAACATAAGAAAACAAGTTTAAAATACTATTTTTTTTTTATGGTACACAAATGAGAATTTTTCAACTTGGATAGAAGTATTAGATTCTATTTAAAGTTTTTTCAAACCACTTTTAAAGGTTTTGTGTGTAAAATGATTTCACTGAAGCAGACTAGATTCTTTAGGTGGTATTAGGCCCAACTACGATATCTCTCCTCCCTCACTTAAACAAAATTCATACTCCCTTCCTCAATAGTCAATAGTCAGAAAGAACATCAATAAGAGTATATTTTTGTGACTGTTCTTCAATACCGAAGCCTTCAAAGACTGAATCTCCATAATGAATTACGGGTTCAGAAAATCTCAGTAAAAAGAAAGGAATGCACATGGGAAAATAATGAAGAATCATATCGGTTTTCCATCCCCAATAACTGGATGAGATGGGTGTACTTCCCCTCTGAATGTAATAAACACTGTAATCGGATACAGATACATCTAGTCCGGCTTCACAACGGTGACCGGTAAGAAGACTCATCAATCGTTAATGGCTGTCCCTTTGACCAAAAAGTAAAAAGAAAAGGCTCATCTTCCAGAGAACAACTACCATTTCCGTCATAGCCAAAAATCGACAACAAAAACTAAAAATCACAAAAAAAATGATAAAGACTTAGAACCAGATAACCAAAGCTATAGAAAAAATACTCAGGAACAAGACAAGACAAATCATATAATCCTAGCCCATACCAGCAAAGACAAATCGAATTTTAATCAATGATTCAATGGTTTTTTCACAGGCAACTATGCAATTTGCTCAAACCCCACGACTCATGATTCGGGTATGAGCGGTGGATTCTCTTTGCTTTACATAACCTAGACCCGAATAAATAAATTAAAAAAATATAATTAGAGAAGGCCCTCTTTTAGCTTTATTCATAATGTGATTCCCATTTACTCACTACCCATAATTTGTGGGAAAGACTGTTGGGACGCGTCTTTACTATACGTTAACAGACAGGCATTAAAAGATAAGCAAGAAAGGATAAGGACTGACAAAGGATCGATTATAATGCAAAGAAGAAATCATTTCACGTGCGATTGGGTCCCATGCGCCCGTCAGAAAGATACATTATCTTTCATTCTGAAGTCTGGAGTTTGAAGTCCTCTTTGTGTATATATAGAAGCCATTATCAGAAGACGTTAGGAAGTGCAGGAAGAAAGTTATAGAATCAAACTAGATCCAACCTGCAAATCTAATCCCTTCTAAGATTCTCTTTATTATAAAAAGATAAATAATAAAATAACATAAAGTTTAGCTTCTTAATTTTTTGTTTCAAGTTTTTGTAGAGTTCTTGGAAAGTCATCCGTGTTTCCCGACACGGGAAACTTCCTCTTTTCTTATAATGTTAAGTTCATCTTTATTTTCTAAGTAAACTTCCATCTAGTAATTATGTTTGTTTAACTATATGAATGTTATCTATCTTACTTATGTTAAATCTAACATTGCTCATGGAATCTATTTTACTTTAGTATAGTTAGTGCTTAAGCCTCTTAAGAGATCGATGGATTAACCTGTAAATTTCTACGCCATGTTAGGTTAATGTTCTAATAAGACGTGAATAACCATTCCGGGGTGGGTTTAAGAAGAGTCACTCTTAAGACTAAAAGCTAATAGAAGAGATGAACGGTAATTAATAATTCATATTAAAAAAAGGAAGCTAAAATTTCTAGAAATTTAATATATTATTTACAACAATAGACACACAAAATAGTTAAGGAGTACTATGTAGTCCAGTACAACATCAAGAAAAACCCCTTATTTGTGCCTTTCTTGAAATATTATTCGCTTTAAAAGGGTTTTTCGTAGTGTTGCCACGGCATTTATTAACCGGAGGTACACCCTACGCAGTGTACCACATCTACGTACAATGCACAAACATAAGTATAACTTTATAGCAAAATAGTAAAAGAAAGGCAAGAAGAAAATAATCAACAACTAGACGAGAAATAAGCATATTAGTGACAGATAAAGATATACAAAATTTCCAACAGAAAATCAATTAATTTATTAATCCAGAGTTTTATTATAATACAATGTCAAAATCTCAATTATATCAACATTTTATAGAAGAGGACAGTTATCGGTACGTAGAACAATTCTATATCTTTACCCACCTCATAAATGAAGAATCTGTAAAAGAGATGAAAAGATGTCAAAAGGATTTATGCATTTAGGGTTTAATAGTAATAGAAAATAAAGGACTAACTAGAACAAATTAGGAACAAAGACATTAATTACCATATATGATAACAAATGGTCCAGATATAAAAAAGCACATAGGATTAACAGAAGAGACCATTACTAATAATGTAGGAATGTTCTTATATACAGTCCAGACTTTAGAGGACATTTAAAAATGAATTAGGACTCAAATTAGAATAGGTAGAACAAACTAAGGATATGAAGAAATGAGTAGCGAAAAAATTATAATATGTGTAGGATTCTGTTTAGAATTATGACAGATATAGTAATTAACAAGATTTAAATTACCAATAAAAGATGTAGTAAAGTATGTGAAACAAAAGGAATAAAATTACTTAACTATAAAATAATCATGAAGATATTCAGGATTAGAATGGCAATTAGGAGATTTAAGCAAAAAAGCCTTAATATCTGTTCTTCAATTAATATACCAAATTCGAAAGGCGAACCTTCATCAGATTTACAGATTATACTTACAGCGCAAGAGGACCTAGAATAAGAAGTGTCTACGACATGCCTTTAACACAGGAATGAATATAGAAGTATACTAGAAGAAGATTATGCAGTAGATTTAGCTATAGAAAAAGCAAGAAATATTGCAACGATATAAAGAATATACTATTTACACTGCAACGGATGTAAATTAAACACTTTAATTTACCAACCCTATTTCTCATTTAAAATATGTGAACAAAGACTGGGCTCATAAGGATAATAAGATTAGAAATAAACTTAAATCAAGGATAACGTTAGCACAAGTATATTAATGACACAATACACGATGAAGATATGAAATATCTTAGTTTATCATCTATCCTAAGTCAAAAAGAGTCTAATGGAAAATGCTAGTTCTAGTAGTCGTCCATTCAAGAACTAAATGAATAGGGATATACTTGCAGACAATAGACAGGGAAATCTACCACTGATAAGATATATAGGATAAGGCGATGCTCCAATGATAAATCTAAGACCTATGCGCCGGGGAAGAAGAAATGCCTAATAGAAGACCATAATCTCCAAGAAGGAGGAAGTAAAGTAACATTCTAAAATATTAGCAGCACATATCCACAAATGTTGGAAATTCAGTTACTAGACTTATGAAAGGAATAGTAGTAGCAGATTTTATAAAAAATTATACAGAAACTGATGGGGGCTGAGACTATGTAGTAAATCCTTAGAAACCTTCTTTCGGAGAATCACTAGGCCTTATGGGAAGCTTATAAAGTAATAATTCCCTAAGAATTTCAGATTTAGTATCTTTGTAGGACAAACCCAATAATTTTATTACGAATAAATCTACATACTGAACGAGGAGAAGACCCAATTAAAGTGGATGATTACTTTACGGGGAGAAACGAAATGCAGTAATAAACTAACATTAAGTACATAAGTAATTGGTTTATATAACGAAATTTGTAATGATGTATTCTCTTTTGTACATTAGTGGAAATGCTTTTTGATACCAAGACTTAGGTAAAATTATTTAATAAATTACATGAGCTTTAAGGTAGAGAGATAAGAACGATTGGACTAAAGAGATGGAGTTAGCACAAAACCCTCAAGCTAAATGGTCATAGGAAATGATACAACATATAATGAATACTTATACAAGAAAAATAAACTATCTACAAATACAAACGTTAAAACAAATGAAATGATTGCGTAAAGACTAATATTATATATACAACCCAAAGTTATGATAAAGACCAATTATAAGAGAAAAAATACAAAATATAACCCACACCATAATAAGAGATAAATAAAAAAGGGATATTTTTCTTATAGATCTTCAGCAAGGAAACCAGACCTAAATATATATAGACATTTTAGAAAATATCGACATACTTCGAAATTTAAAAATAAGTTAGAATGTCTTTACGTTGGGAGTCTAGAGCACTTAGCAAATACTTTGTCCAAAAGATATAATACTAGCACTAGAAATGCTCAATTTAGTAAAGATTTAATGAAGCACTATTAATGTATATGAATATATGTCAGACATGAAAGTAATCTATTCTTAGTAAGTATTGACATAGTGAAAACCATAAAGAAAAAGATTCGTCTAATGTCGGAAGGAGAAGACTTTTCAATAAATAGAATAGAAAACTTAAATATAGAGTGATTTAAAAATTAATTTTATGAATATCAAACTAGAATGTGAACGGTAATTTTTGAAAAAGAATCTGGATTATATAGTACCCATGTGTTGGGTGTAAATGGTATCCCAGTAAAATACCAAAGAAGCAAATTTCATAATAGTTTTGTAGAATGATTTATACATTGGTATAGAAACACAATTAGGATACTAATAACTCAGAAAGCAAGAGTAATATACACTGAACCTTTACTAATTTAAAAGTATTAGTATTGAAGAAAAAACGTAAAAAAATTAGAAAAGAATAATAGGTTAGAAAAAGGAAAATGTTGACAAGAATTACAACTAGACAATCAATAATTAATTATTAAGAACATAATCTCTAGTCTGTAATGAAGATAAAATATAACACTATAGACAATTTAGCAAAACTCCAGTTGGAAATCTGATAGAGCGTTAGCATTAATAGATTCAGGATTGTACTAACAGTATTTAAATAAAAAGATTGTACCGTATAGAATTATAAAACTTTCAAAAGCCCCTTGCAGCTATATGCACATTGATGGGAACACATAATATCTATAGACATCATATAGATAAAGCTCAATAGCTTCTTAAATACTTGTTCAGAATTTTATAAAACCAACAACCTATCAAAGAATGGGATACAATATGGTCAACCGATGATCTAGACATAAAGTTATAGATTTTGAATGTTATGACTAGATTTTACTCCATACAAAAGGATGACTTTAATAACAGGACGAAATATTTTTTATGACAAATACTAATTTACTTAGTTTTAACCAATAGAATTGTAACTAAGATCAAACTAACAGAAAAGTGTTGTGAGCAATTGTGTTAAATACTCTACAATGTATTAAAATAAAATGTAATACATTATATGAGAATCTATTGAGAGATCGTGAATTCACAAAGAGGGTGAATAATAAATAAAATATGTGCTAAGAGAAATGGAGGTAAAATTATATATTTTAAACAAAATTCATCCAAATAGACAATATAAAACCTCAGAAGTCTTGATAATATATTAAAAATATTAGATCAATAGAAATAATAGGGAAAACCCTTAAAACATTGGGAAAATAATCAACTCGTATCCAACCTAGATATAATAAACCAGAATATATCATAAAAACGGCCCCACCGCAATAAGAAGCACAATCAGACAAGACAGCTTTTTCAAAAACAACAAATCAAGAATTATTAGAAGTTAGTAGTAATCAGAAGATCAACTATCAACAATAGATCGCACATTGCCTTTATGGTACGAAATCCTATGAAATACCGGTGAGTCTGTCAAAGATGGGGCGGTAACTAGATCATACTGGTATAGACATTAATAAAAAGATTACAATCAATTGTGTACTAGACAGGACACTGGTAACCTCTAATTACCAGCAGCGTTAGAACTACTTAATAGAATTCCGGGTAAGACAATTTTTCATACCTTCTATTGTAAATCAGGATTTGGCAAATAAAAGCATCCAGATGTATAGAATGGACGCATTTACTTGCCGCCCCGCAAATATTCAAAAGAAAGATGGATACAATATGTGGAGAATAGAAAAGATTTGTTTTTAGTATATGTATATGAATTGTTTAGTATTTAGTAAAATATAAAAGAACATTTAGGACATTTATATTAGAAACAGTTTTTAGGTTATTTCGTATACGATGGAACTAATAAATTAGTAAAAAAGAAGATATATCTATGTACAAAATTATACTTTCTTAGAATCACTCGAGGTCCCGTCTCGCGATCTGGGTCAGTTCGATGTCACTTTAGGAATCTAGCAAAGGTCACACTCGACTGCACGATGCGTAGAAAGAAAACGCATTTCTATAAACTACTCCACATAGGCCAGAGTTTAGACACTACAGTAAGTCAACAAGACTGACAAAAACTATTTTAGTAGAACATATATCAATCATGCATACCTATATATAGTGGAACTACATTGAAAAAAAATACATCAAGAAGCCATTATATTCTAAGACAAGGGGGAGGACGTCCAATCAGGACAAGATTAATATACGAGAAATATAACACATACGAAACTAAGCAGACAATATCACACAAAAAAGAATACATAGTAGACCTAGTCTTACAAACATACCTTATACTCAAATTCACAACACATAATACACCATAATAAAACCACACAGTAATTTTGGTACCAATAGTAACACATAGCAAAACCACATCAACCACATAACACATGTGTTCGAACAACACGCATACCACATAGGTGACGACAGCTAATCCAGGACGTAGTGACTGGTGGAGAAAAAAGGCAAATAACACATAGACAGAAAAAAAACTCATATAATACTATAGCTAATACTACATCCATCCTAGCGACAAATAGTAATTTTTAGAATTATATCTGAAGACCTGAAAAGTATAGACTGATGTGGCAATAAAAAGGTGCATCAAAAAAGGAAGATAAAAAGGATGTTAAAAGCGATGCGAATTGTTTAATACGAACAAGGTATAATGTTTGAAACGAGAAATAATGATAATAATATTGCAGATCTTTAAGTAGTTATTAATCAAAGTGGTATTTTATTTTTAATTTTGTCAGAATGAGACCGTCTTTTCAAGACAAGAAGGCAACGGAGTTTCAACAAAACAACCTCCCACCCAAGAATACTCAGACATATACAGACAGACAGTATTATCTAATTTACAGTTTAGACCTTTAATAGAACTATATGATAATAGCATATAAAAGATTACATTTGGCCACCATAAGCTAATAGCTATGAATCATCACTTTAACTTTTAGAAGTTTACCTATATATCAGATAGAATAAACACACGAAATGTTTTAGATAATATATGGAGAGCCTCCTACAAGAAAAGACACTAAATATGAATTTGCAGTTTTAAATGCCTTACGGATTTATTTTAATATAAAAATAAAGAAAACAAGTTTAAATACTATGTCTGTTATTATGGTAAAACAATGGAATTTTGTCAACTTGATAGAAAGGTATTAAATTCTATGAAATGGTTTTTCAAACCATTTTTAAGGTTTAATGATTTCCTGAAGTCATCACTAGATTATGCTAGAGGGGTTAGGCCCAAACTACTATATCTCTCTCACTTAAAAAAATCCAGACTCAATTCCTAATACATATTCAGAAGACTCAGATAAGATTATTTTGGGATCATGTTCTTCAATGACCGAAGCCTTCAAAGACTGAATCTCCAGAAAATTACTGGTTCAAAGAAATATTCAGTTAAAAGCAATGATGGCAAAATGGAGAAAAATAATCCACATCAATATACAAGTTTTTTCCATCCCCACTAAAACTTGATGGAGATGTGTACATTCCCCTCTAAATGTCAATAATCCATTGTACGGATCAGAGCTACAGCTGTCCGTGCTTCAAACGTGACCGTAACTACTCCTCAATCCGTTAATGGCTGTCACTTTGCCAAAAAGTGAAAAAGAAGAAGGCTCATCTTCAAGAAGACAACTACCAATTTCCTTCAGCCAAAAAATCAGACAAAAAACTAAAAAATCACAAAAAAATAATAAAGACTTAGAAACCATCATAACCAAAGCTGTAGAAAAAATACTCAAAGAACAACAAGACAAAGACAAACATATAAATCCTAGCCCAATACAAAGCCCAAGACAAAATTCGAATTTAAGTCCAAATGATTCAGATGGTTTTTCAGACACTATGCAATTTGCTCAAAACCCAAACGACTATGATTCGGGTATGAGCTTTGATTCTATTGCTTTACATAACCTAGACATGTAAATAAATAAATAAAATAATTATATATGTAGGTACGGCCTCTAGTCAATAATGGGAGTCCACCTTTACTCACTAAATAGTTGTGTGAAAAACTGTTGGGGACGCGTCGTACTATACTTTAAAAATACAGGCATTTTAAAAAAGACCAAAAAAGAGAAAGAGATACGATGACATAAAGACGTGGTGATTTTAATGAAGAGAAGGAATCATTTACGTGCGATGGGGCCCAATGCGCACCCTGACGAAAAAGATAACATTATCTTTCATTCTGAAGTCCGGAGTTAGTTTTGACTATTTGAAAGTACATATGATGTGATATAGAGAAGGACACTTACGAAGAGAGAGGAACGTGAGCGAAGAAAAGAAAGTTGAGAGCAAAGATCCACAAATGAAATCTAAATCCCTTCTAAGATTCTTCTTTATATAAAAAATAAATAAATAAATAAAATTTAGCTTCTTAAATTTTTTGTTTCACGTTTTTGTAAAGTTGCTTGAAGGTCGTGGGGTTCCCGAAAGGTAAAACTTTCACTCTTTCTAAATGAAGTTTCATAGTTTTTCTTTGTCTAGTTAAAATCCCATCTATTGTAATTATGTTGTTTTTGTTGTTTTATTATGAATTTATCTTTCTTAATTTATATTAATCTAAAAATATCTCATGAATCTATTTTACTTAGTATAGGGTTTAGTCTCTTAGCCTCTTAAGAGTATCGATGGATTAACCTGTAAATTTCTGGACAAATGTTAGGTGAAAGTTCTAAGAAGAAAGGTGGAAAAACCAATTCCGGGTGGAGTTGGGAGTTAGGGTGGAGTAAAGAAGATACTCTACATAAAAAGCTAAGCTAAGAGTGTGAAAGGAGGAACGGTATTAATAGATCATGAAATTTAAAAAAAAAAGGAAGCTAAATTTTACTCGGAAGTAATATGATAATTACACATAGAACAAAAAGGAGTGGGAAGGAGAAGTACTTGATAGGAAGGACAACATCAAGAGAAACCGACTCTATTTGTGACATTATTGCAATAATCAGCTTATTTTTGGTATTGTGCCAATTATACCAGGACCTAGTTACACACAGAAATAAAATTAAAGTACTAACTTTATATCCCAAAAGTATTAAATAGAAAGGCAAGAGAAGAATTAATAATCAACACTAGACGACAGTAATAGTACCAGATAAAGATATAAAAATGTCCAACAGGATCAATTTAAATTAGTAAATCCAAGAGTTTATTATAATACAAATTCAAAATCTCAATATATAGACATTATAGAGAGGAACAAAAATATCGATACTAGGGAAAAAATTCTATATCTTTACCCCTCATAAATGAAGAATCTGTTAAAAAGAGATAAAATATGTCACCAAAAAGTATTTACGCCTTTAGGGTATAATAGGATAGGAAATTAAAGGATTAACTAGAAAAATTTAGGAAACAAAGACATTAATTACAATAATGATAAACAGATGGTCAGATATAAACAAGGCAATCATTAGGATTAACCAGAAAGTCAGTAGTAGTGACATGACTTAATAATAGAGGAATTTTCTTATAAGTCCAGCCTGTTAGATTTGAATTTAAATGAAGTAGGAAACAAAATTAGAATAGGGTATTACAAACTAAAGGATATGGAAGAAATGAGTAGCGGAAAAAAAAAAAATTTATAATATGGTAGGATTCTAGGAAAAATGACAGATAATAGTAAATACAAGATTTAAATACAATAAAAAAGTAATAAAAGAGGTGTGTGTGGTTGAAGAATGGGGAAAACAAAGGAATAAAATGAAAAAACCTTATTAATAAAAAAAAATCCTGAAGAGTAGTTGCAGGATTAGAAGGAAATTCGGAGATTTTAAAGCAAAAGAAGCCTTTTAAACTGATGCTCACTTAATATATACAAAAATTCTAAAGGAGAACCGTCAATCAGATTTACCGATTATATTACGAAGCTCAAAAAGACTAGATAGAAGAGAAAAGTGTCACCCGTAGAAGAAATGCCTTTAACAGGGAATGAAATAGAGATTAATACTAGAAAAAGATGATGCAAGTAGATTAGCATAGAACAAAAAGCAAAAAGAAAAAAATATGCAAAAGATAACTAAAAATCAGAGGATTTACATGCAAAGGATGTAAATTAAAAAACTTAAAATGTTACCAACAACTATTTCTGCAATTTTTTTTAAAATTACTGTGAACAAAGAACTGATAATAAATATAGAATTAGAAATAAACTTACAAGATAAGTTAGAAAAAAATGTAATAATATAATGACACAAAATACAAAGATGATGATAGTGTGAAATATATGATGGTTGCATAGAATCTATTACTAGTAAAAAGAGTTAATGGAAATGCTAGTTTCTAGTAGTAGTCCATTCCAAGACACAAATATGAACAGGGATATACTCGACAATAGTACAGGAAAATATACCACGGAGAAGAGTAAGTATATAGACAAGGAGATGCTCTAATGATAGAAGTAAAACCGATGGGAAGAAGAATGCTATAGGAAGAACCAATAATGTACTCCAAGAAGAGGATAAGGTAAAGTAAAATTCTCAATATAGCAGCAATTGTGATTCACAAAGGTGGAAATCAGGAGTATTAGAACTTATGGAAAGGAAAATATTAGTAGCAGACTTATAAAATACTTTATACAGAAACTGATGCTGAGCCTATATATAAATATTAGAAACATCTTAGGAGAATCAACAAGGCCTTATGGGAAGCTTATAAAAGTAGAATTCCCATCAGAATTTCCGTATTTTGTATCTTAGGACCAAATCCATATATTTTACGAAATTAACCAATACATTCATTATAACAGGAGGAAGACCCAAATAGTGGATTATTTGGTATTATTAACTTTACAACGAATGCAGTACTAATAAACTAGAACAATTAAATATAATAATTGGTATTATATAAAATAAAATTTTTAAATGATTATTTCTATTATGTACAATTAGTGGAAATGCCTTTTGACCAGACTTAGGTAAAAATTATTAATAAATTACCCGAGCTTTAGGCTGAGAGAAGATAGAAGAAAGAGGACTAAAAGAGATGGAAAGTAGTAGAAGTGTAAACACAAAAACCCTACGCTAAATGTCATATGGGAAATCGAATACAAACATATAATGAAATACTATAAGACAAATTACTAATCTACAAATACAGGAAAACAGTTTAAAACAAAATGAAATGAAAGGTCTTTAAAAAGATATAATAATACAACCCAAAGTTATGATAAAAGACCAATATTAAAAAGAAAAAATACAAAAATATATACCCACAAATAATAAGAGAATATAAATAACAAAGGGATATTTTCTTAGAAGATTTACCGCAAGGAGGAAACCATATCTAATAGAGATAGACATTTAGATAAATATAGAACAGATTAAATTATAAAAAATAAGTTAGAAGCTTTACATGTGGAAGGGATTAGAGCATTAGCAAATACTTGTCCAAAAAGAGATAATCCTAAGAATATAAATGCTTCAATTAGTAAGAAGAATTGAATAAAGCACTATTAAATGTAGATGAAATCTGTCAGGACAATTTGAAGTAAGATCTATTCTATAGTAAGTATAGAAATAGATGAAAACAATAACAGCAGAAGATTCTTCTAATCGGAAGGAGAGAAGTATCAATGAAATAGGAATAGAAAACTAATATAGAGATTTAAAAATTAATTTTATGAATATAATACAATGGTTGAACATAATTTTTGAAAGATACTGGATTAGATAGTAATCATGTAATTGGTTATGTATGTTGTAAATTGGATCCAAGTAAATACAAAAGAGCTAAATGTCCTACATGTTTGTGAGAAGAATGTATAAATTGTATAGAAAACAATTAGGAATAATGAACTCAGAAAAAGAAAGAGTTATTACAAATGAACTTTAATCAATTAAAAGTATACTATTAGAAGCAAAAGTAAAAAGAATTAGAAGAAGGAAGAATAAGGTAGAAAAAGGAACAAAAATGTTGAACAAGAACTACAAAACTAGACAATCCATAATTAATGACATGAAGAACATAATGCCTCTAATCTGTAATGAAAGATTAAAAACATTAAAAAACTAGCAAAAAAACTCCAGAGTGGAAAAATATGAAATAGAGAGTTAGCATTAATAGATTCAGGATGTACTAAAACATTTTAAATAAAAACGATTGTACTTATAGAATTAATAGAAAAACTTTTAGAAAAGGCCCTTGCAGCTATTGCAAATGGAGGAACACATAAAAATAGACATTATATAGATAAATCTCAAATAAGCTTCTTAAATTATTGTTCAGAATTTTATAAACCCATCATATAAATGGATATAAACTATGGGACGAGATATAGAATAAGAGTATACGTGGTTGGGACTAGATTATTATCCATAACAAAGGAGGAACTTTAATAACCCGAGAGGAATATTTTTTATGAAAAATACTACTTATACTTCATTTTTAACCAATAAGATGAAAAACTAAGATAAAAAATAAAGAAAAAAAGTGTTGTGCAAAATTGTTTGAAAATAATATTCAATGATTAAAAGAAAATGTAATACATTATATGAGAATATTTAGAGGATAGTGAAGAAGAAGATGAAATAATAAATAAAAAACTATGTGCTAATTGTAACGACGTGTAGTCGTTTGAGCCGCAGATTTTATCAGACGCCCCATGGAGAAAAAATTGATGAGTCGACGGATTCCCACGACGGACCGTCATCCCACCCCCTTCGGACACGACGGACCGTCGAGGGGGCTCGTTACAAACACTCTAGAATTTCTCCAAACCACCCGACTCCTCTTTCGGCCCAATTCTCTATATTATATCTTAGAAAATTGGGGTACAAAGAGCGACTTCTGAACGTCACGACGGGGTGGCAGGACGGACCGCTCAGGCATGACGGGCGTCACAGACTCTTTAATGAATTGAGTTTCTCTGAACCTTGTGGACGGGAAGCAGAGGAAGGGACGTCGCAGGCAACGAGGGCGTCACAGGTGCGTGACCCTACGGGTTGGATTTCTGCTTCAATATTAAGGGGCGTTTGGATATTCTGCTTATAATATAAAATTAGGGTTTTAATGTAATAATTTAATTACTTGGAGGTTAAAGGAGACAACCTTGGCATAACCAATAGTGGGTTACTTTTACCATCTTTATACTTAATATATATATATAGGCTGTGAAAAGAGAAGAGGGTTTGAAATAAGAAAAATAGAAAGGAACAAGAGATCTTTTTCGAGAAGAACGAACGAGAGAGAAAGAGAAGACACGCAGAGAAAAGCAAAGGACTTTGAGGAATAGCTTGCTTGATTCAAAAAATTCTTCGGTGGAGGTGTTATCGTTTATGCCCTTTCTGTAAATCTTAATAGCGAATGATAGACATTGGGTAGTATGTAAACCCTTCTATATGCTTTAATTGTATGCTTGTATAATGTGATATATAATTGTGAAAACATAAGGGCATGATGAAGCTATTGGAATCCTAAATCGGTGAAAAACCCTAATCTGCCTTGTTAATTGAGATGATAATGCCTTGGTATAAAAGAATGCTTGATGAAATAAAGTGATTAGCGTAGTGAAGGGTTGTCACAAATCGACAGCAGAATAGGGATCGGATGTCACGAACTGACAGCTAGAATCAGGGGATCGGGTTATGTCACGAACGACAAGTTAGAATTAGGATGTCGGGTCTGTACGAACCGACATGTAGAATTAGGGGGAAGGGGGGGTCAGAACCGACACGTAGAATTAGGAATCCGAGTGGCACGTACGACCAAGAGAAATAAACATAATGAATCGTGAAACGATGTTAATATAATCAATTAATGAACCCCCCAATTCCAAATGGGTATAGGCATTGAGGCTGAGTCGTCATGGGGAACTTGGCGGTGGATTATTTAATGATTATAGAACTGTTGGTGATACCTGTGAGTATTGTAGGTGATTATGATATTATGATAGTATACTGTTTGTCATTTTGAGTTGGCCGACTTGATACTACTCCAGTACTGGTGTTTTGTAATGAACCCTACTTTGTATAGTTCTTTCTTTGTATTTGTGGCCAGGGCAGCAAACCACGTGACATTCGTCTTCAACTCAACCGCAACTCTAGCCAGGTCTTCATCAAGCCAGATTTCAGGTGAGCTATGCTTCTAGCTGGACTGGATCTCCCCGTCATGTCTTGATGCTGAGATTCCTGGCATGGATTAGCTTTTTACTTATTTTAGCTTTCTTAGATACTTCTTAGATTAGTAATTTGAGGAGAGATTTTCTTGTGGTGATGGACTTCCAGGTTTTGCAATAATAAGTATTGATGTTTTTAAAGTTATTTAATCGATTTCATTAATGAGTTTAGAGTTTAAGTCTTACCATGTTATTTTGTTATTTATGGTTGAAACGTTGGGACTTGGATTGGTTTTGGTTCGCTCAACCTCGTAGTAAGTGTGGGTGACCAGTCCAGGCGGTTTGGTAGTGGCAAACCTTGGTATCAGGCATTAGGTCGTTGGTCTCATCACACAAGAACAGGTATGTAGAGTCTTAAGGACGGTAGGGGACGCCTTTACTTTCTTAGAGAGGCTATAGGCGCTTTACGAAACTCCATTCTTCTTTTCATTCTTTCGTGCTATTTAATTGGATCCAATTGGTATCTAGGTGATACGCGAATTCGGTTCGGACCATCCTTCACTTTTTCGCAGATGGTAGAATAGGCACAACGACTGCCCCAACACGTAAAATCGGCAAGACAAGAAGCGTCTGAAGCCAGCCACTGGGCTGTAGCCGAAGAGGAATAGTGAAAAGCGGGCCTTGGGAAGAGGTCGTGGGAGGACGTCCTTAGAGGAGAGGACGAGTCACATAGGCCCATCTTTGGTACTAGGGTGGTTACTCCTCCACCCAAACAGAGGACGTGTAAGAAGAGGGTGAAGGATGGGGGAGAATTAACAAGTGCAGGAATGAGGAGAATGCCACCCCAACTACCCCAGAGATGATCAATCAGGTTCTTGCTTATATTGGCTGGTATATCTGATCAGGGCCAGACGCCTCCAGTGTTCGTACCAACACTCAGGTTACGGAGGTACAACCTGCAGCTACTATGGCATCCCCGCATGGATGCCTCATTGCAAATAGGCACGATCCCTCGTCTGACCAAGGACCTATAATGACAAACGACCTAAGCATTTTTTTTGAATTATTTGTTCAGTCCCTATTTCTCCGTCTGAAAGTGTAAACCGTTTTACAGTCTGCACACCGGGGTGCCTAACTTATGAGGATGAACTACGACTGTCCGCTATCGTCTGCTTACTTGTCTACATCGATTGCATCACTACACAAGAGGCCGCTATAGTATGATACGGTTTTTCGCTCGTTTGTGCCTTGCAGTAGTCGGGGTTATCCTT